>MJUU01024687.1:29950-58914 GCA_002080025.1 Modiolus philippinarum
ATTTTGCCTGGATGCTGACCTACCATCAGAGATGCATGCACATGCAAGGTAAGATGATCCTACCATGTAGTGACTGAGATCTAAACTGGGACATAAACTTGAATGTAAGTCACTCAAGCAGAAAATATAGGTCAAAGTGACCTAATTTTGCCTTGATACTGACCTACCATCAGAGATGCATGCATATGCAAGGTTAGATGATCCTACCATGTACAGTGACTGAGTTCTGAACTCGCGCGTAAACTTGAATGTAAGTCCGTAAGCGGAAAATATAGGTAAGAGTGACCTAATTTTGCCTGGATGCTGACCTACCATCACAGATGCATGCACATACAAGGTTAGATGATCCTAACATATACAGTGACTGAGATCTGAACTCGCATGTAAACTTGAATGTAAGCACTCAAGCGGAAAATATTGGTCAAAGTGACCTAATTTTGCCTGGATGCTGACCGACCATCAGAGATGCATGCACATGCAAGGTTAGATGATCCTACCATGTACAGTGACTGAGATCTGAACTAGGACATAAACTTGAATGTAAGTCACTCGAGCGGAAAATATAGGTCAAAGTGACCTAATTTTGCCTGGATGCTGACCTACTATTAGAGATGCATGCATATGCACAGTTAGATTATTGTACTATGTATAGTAACTGAGATATGAACTAAAATGTAAATTTGAATGCAAGCCACTCAAGAGGAAAATATAGGTCAGAGAGACCTAATTTTCTTGGAGGCTGTGAGGTAACCCAAGATGCACCTGCATGCAAAGTTTGATGACCCTACACTGCATAGTTACTAAGATATATACCCAAATGCGGAAGCGGACGAGCACGCCACGGTACTCCAATAGTCCCCCTCAACTTTGTTGAGGCGAACTAAAAATTCAATAACTTCCCCATAATTTAATTCAGTAAAATTTACTACTGATTTGTTTATCTGATTTATTATTGATCATAATGTGTAGCTGTGCATATTATTTTGTCTGAATGTTAATAAGTTATGGGTCCTATAAATTTAAAATGGTTAAATTTAGTTTGTGGGCTTGATAAAAAAACAGACTGAAGCTTAATTAAGAAAAACTGATGGGTGTTCCATGGAACACTTGTGTCGCCTGCACTACAGAAGAGCCATTTTTGGCCCAGTGAACCTCTAAAATCTGTAAAATCAAAATTTTAAGTATTAGGTGCATGTCTAGATAAGGAAAAAAGATCTATTGCAAATTTGTTTAGAATATGAATTCTATTTTTGAAGGACTTATTTAGATTTAAAAACTGAATAAACAAATGAGTTATGCTGGCTTGGCGAACCTCTGTTAATACAAAACTTTAGGTACCAGTATAATGTGCATAACCAGATCTAATAAATAACATATACTAATAGTTTGGTTGGGATCTGACAGACATTTTTGAAGGAGTCCAAGGTTTACAAACTGAATAAACAAATAAACTATTTTGGCTTTAAATATGTAAAAATCATATTTTAAGTACCAGGTGTGCAATTGTATCAGGTGCACAACATATCCTGAAAGTTTGGTTGTAATATGACTAACAGCTTTGAGGAAGTTCAAGATTAACAACCTTAATTATCAAATGAGCTATTTTAGTACATATCAGAAGTCCCTTGTCATGTTTGTTCAGATGGAGTTTTTAATTTCAAGAATCATTTAATCAGTTTGCTTTTAAGTGGGGATGGGCGTATTATGCCCTCTTGGTAAATTTTAGGTATCAGATACACAATTAGATCATGTGAACAACATATCCTGCATGTTTGGTTAGAATCTGATTTATAGTTATGATGGAGTTATGGATTAACAGACCAGATTAATAAGCGAATTTTGCTCTGTGAACCTCTAATATCTGGAAAACCAAAATTTTAAGTATCAGGTGCACAGCTATACCAGGTAAGCAACATATCAAGAAAGTTTGGTTTGAATTGGACAAGCAGTTTTGAAGGAGTTGAGGATACAATTACCAGATTAACAAATGAGCTATTTTGGCTCTGTGAACCTCTAAAATCTATAAAAACAAAATTCTAAGTATCAGATGCACAACTATACCAGGGGAATGACATATCCTGAAATTTTTGTTGGAATCAGACAAGCAGTTTTGGAGGAGTTGCGGATACAAAAACAGACGGACAACGCAGGATGGTGCAGTAGACGACGTAAGACGACAAATAGTAATCCCTATGTGTCGACTCTGCTTACAGCAGGCGACACAATAAACCACCACAAGTTGTGTATATTGCTGTTTTCAGAATGCTCTGCAATGTTGTAGCTCTTAATGATTATAAATTATTTAAAATTGTGTTGCCTACTGTAAGCTGAGTTGACACATAGAGATTACTATTCGTCGTCTTACGTCCTCGTCTTCATCCTGCATCATCTGTCTGTTTTTCAATCTGCACCTCCTTCAAAACTGCTTGTCTGATTCCAATCAAACTTTTAGAATATGTTGTTCACCTGGTGTAGTTGTGCACCTGATATTTAAATTTCAGATTTAAGAGTTTCACAGAACCAAAATTGCTCATTTGTGAGTCTGTCACAACTCCTTCAAAACTGCTAGTCAGATTCCAAGCAAACTTTCAGGAAATGTTGCTCATCTGGTGTAGTTGTGCACCTGATATCTAGAATTTTGATTTTACAAACAGTTAAAGCTTGACCATAAGTTAGAATAAAATGTTATAATGTTAACTATACCTGATGATGGACACCATTTTCTATAGGATTCTGTGACTGTACAGGCATTAGGAAGTCACATGGAATTAATCTTGTTCCTATAAAAATATACAACAACTACACATTATCTCTTTTAAACAACAGAAAAGTCAATACACATGTATCTGTATGGTGTATTAGTCTCTAATAGACATACACATGTAGAACAAAATGTCTTTTGCTTATAAGTATCTGGAACAGTTTTCTTATAATTACAAGAACTTCCTAATGTTGTTTTGCTGTTTATTGACCTAAATGTAATGCAAGGTGCATCTTTCTGCATGAATAACCAGAGGCTCCCAGGAGCCTGTATCACTCACCTGGCTTTCAGTTGCCACAATCAATGTAACATTGAAAGTTATACAGTTGATCTTCAGTTTCTCAAACTTTCTTAGCTCAAACACCTCCAATATCTTGAACTGTTTTTAAAGTCTGATCATGCTTTACTATGACAAAAACGTTCTTGATAAGGACCACTTTCGACACCAGTTTTGAAGTTGAGATGTCATTTTGTAAATGGCAGTCAACAAACAATTTTCAACATCGGTTTTGAAGTCACAACATCAATATCTACTTGGAAATCAAATTTCATTGAAATCGGACAATGTTAAATTTTCCCGCCTTTTTTGGCGGCCATTTTAAAGATGGCGGTCAAAGAACAATTTTTAACATCAGTTTTGAAGTTACAACATCAAGACCAATTTGGAAACCAAATGTCATTGAAATCTGACAATGCTGAATTTTCCTGCCTTTTTCGGCGGCCATTTTGAAAATGGCAGTCAACGAACAATTTTCAACACCAGTTTTGAAGTCACAACATCAATATCTATTTGGAAACCAAATTTCATTGAAATCGGACAATGTTGAATTTTCCCGCCTTTTTTGGTGGCCATTTTGAAAATGGCGGTCAAGGAACAATTTTCAACATCAGTTTTGAAGTCGCTACATTATGGCAAACATTTCATCAATTTACACTTAACCTTCATCTTCTATAGTTTTGGAAATAAAAGAAGAAAAATACGAAAATTTTAAAAATTCGGTGAAAAAAGGGCAATAACTCCTACAAGGGTTTATGGATTTTCTTCAAAATGTCGGGGTTTCTAGATCTTGCCATGCTGAACCTTTTTGCAATATAAACTTGACCTCTTTTGGAAATAAAAAATGCACAAATTTTGAAAATTTTACGGAAAAAGGGCAATAACTCAAAGACGGGTTTCCGGATTTTCTTCAAACTTTCAGGGCAGGTAGATCTTGCTATGCTGATCACTTTTACCTCTGTCAGATTTTTTATATCTGTAACGGTTTTTGAGTTATTTGCAAAAAACAGCAATTTACCCCTATGTTCTATTTTTAGTAACAGCAGCCATGTTGTTTGGTCTACGGACTAATCGAACATAATTTTGAAACTACATACCCTGGTGATGCTTCAGGCCAAGTTTGGTTACAATTGGCTCAGCAGTTCCAGAGGAGAAGATTTTTGAAATTGTTGACGGACGGACGGACGACGGACGCAAAGTGATGGCAAAAGCTCACATGGCCTTTTAGGCCAGGTGAGCTAAATCTTAGCAAACGAACCTACAGCAACATAGATAATTCACATGTTAAATGTTATGATAAGAAAAATGGCAAAACAAAAATACACTTAAAGTATTTAAAGTCACTTTAACACTATCAGCAAACTGTCCATGAGTTTGGTAGTATTTAATCAAAGTAATAATTGTGTAAAAGTTCAAAATAAATCTTGACAAACAAAAAGAAACTGAAGTCAATTGAATATTAATGTAAGTTTAGGTAATTACTTGTCAATCAAATAGGTACATGTAGTACTCACAATGGTGTTTAATTTAATGAAATATAATTGTTATATGATGTGTAGGTGTGGGTAAAAATCACTAAACTGTCCATGATTCTGATAGTACTTAAGTTGTTTACTTTGATGGACTATCACTGCAACATTAAAGGTAGCTGGTGAAAAATGGACATTTACTCAAAATTTAGGTTAATAAATCTAGGTCATGATCTGAATAAATGTAGGTAATTGTCTAACTGAATGTAGGTCATGGTCATTAATGAACAAACTGGTAGTTGGTCATTAATGGATGAACTGGTATTTCTTATCAAGGTTCATGTAAGATTATAATTTCATTAAGTAATAAAAGAGATTACAATAAAATGGAATTGCATTCAAGTTTTACCATTGGGCAACAGGAAAACAGACAAAGGTAAATCTAAATTCATTGTAGCAGAAATATTTTTTGTTGTTCTCCATGCACGACAGCTATACAAACCTTCTTATTCTGTCTAATTTATATGACATTAAGCTGTTTTGCAACATATATTTTTATTTTGTAAATCTAAATGCCCTTACATAGCACATGTAGGATTGATTTGGTCAAGTATAAAGTACTGTACCATACAATCAAAAAAAAGGTTCTTTAATAAATATGGAATATAGGACATTTTGTTTTTGATGCGGACTTTATCATGGCCAGTATCAAGTGAGCCCGCTAGGGCGAGCTTGATGCGTTACGCCATGATAAAGTCCGTATCAAAAACAAAATGTCCTATATTTCTTTTATCGGTATAAATTCACAAAATGATAAACAAAACTCTTAAAATAAATCAAATTACACTGAAATTTCAATTTAAGCAAAAATAATTTATTGTTTATTGCTATAATTTTAATGCATTCTTCATTCAACGTCTTCGCATGTGAATAGGAAAAATAGTACAAAACAAAACGTCAGCTTAGCAACCAGCACGTGATGCCTTCACAGTGACCTAATGATTTCGTGATAATGTCTAGTTCGATGATACTGGAATTATCAGTCTCTGTAGATCAAAGGAAATTCATACAAATTACCGATAAAATGTAGATACATGTCCCTCGTGAAAAATTCTGAAGTTTCAGTCCTAACTGTGATTAAGATTCTTTTTACTGTCTACGACCTTTCCATAGCAATTGCTGTTAAGTTGCTACTGGACACTACCACAATGGAAGGTGAGGTTTGGCATACAAATAATCTAATTTAACCCATCATTTCTTTTGAAATGCCTGTACCAAGTCAGGATCATTGCAGCTGACATTTCTTCCAGTGTTTTTAAACCTGCTTTGTCTTTTGCTATTTGGACAATTCTGTTCGGCAATTTTGTTATTACATTTATATACATATTATAGCTATAGATTTATTACCTTGATGAATCAGCTGATAGAAAGCATGCTGACCATTGGTCCCTGGTTCTCCCCAGATTACTGGACCTGTGGTGTATTTGACCTGTTCCCCAGTTCTGGTAATATATTTCCCATTGCTCTCCATATCTCCTTGTTGAAAGTAGGCAGCAAAACGATGCATATACTGTAAAATAAAATAAACTTATAACTTTGTCTGCAACTCCTTCCAAGTTATCTACCCTTGTGTACAAAAGCTTTATTTCAGGAAGAAAAATGCACCAAAATATTTTTATTAAACATGAAACACCACAATTGTTATTTTCACACTTGATCTTCTTTACTTTAGTTATAAAACTATCTGTGGATGTGTTAGCCTTACACACCAACAGATAGTTAATCATCTGGAACCCAAATTTTTCTGAGATTTTCAATCTATTTTCGGTCATGGTGACCTTGACCTTTGGCCTACTTTCTCCAAAATCAATAGGATTCCTCCCATCCTGTAATCCAACAATTTATTCAAGTTTCATCTCAAATTGAAGTAAATTTTTTTAGCTATCAACCAGAAACAAAATTTTTATGGAATTTTCAATCAACTTTTGGTCACTGTGACCTTGTCCTTTGACCTACTTTCTCTTAAATCAAAGGGGTTCATCCCCTTCTGGTACTCACTAATATATCCAAGCTTCATTTCAGTTGGATATAAACTTTGAGTTATCATCCAGAAACCAATATTTGACACCAGTCTGCACACCGGCCCGCATCATCAAACCAATGGCCTAGTTAAACTTAGTTACAACTCGGCTAAAAAGCTTAATAGTAAAATCTTGTAGTATAATTTACAGTTTGTTAGTGACTTGAAATTATATATATATAGTTGCTAAATTTTGCATAGGGTAAGAGCATAGCTCAAGTTCAGAGGTTACTAACATACTGTGTAATGTTTACATCCTGACGATACTGTAAACCAACTTATTTTCGCAAGCGATTTATTTTTGCGACTTTCGCATTTGTATATAGTGAATATTTCATAGCATTAACAGAAATTGAACATCCGCGAAAATTAATCTCCGCAAACTTCAATAGAAGGGACGAAACCAGAAAATAAAGTAGCCGCGAAAATAAGTTGGTTTACAGTGGTCTAGTTTATTGCAAAGAAAAAAAAAATGTGAAAACTGCTACAAATGTATGCACATTGCTACAATGAGGCAAAAATAATGTTTTGATATTGATGACCATTCTTGTCATTGTATACAAGGAGCTAAATATTGCTGAAGTCAGAAAACAAGAGGCTCTCAAGAGCCTGTATCGCTCACCTGGGTCCTGCAGCACTATAATTCCCAATTAATGGTCCATCTTTGGTGGTGTATGTACATAAAAATCAGAAACTTTTTATAAAATTTAATTAAAATTGTTCAAGCAGTTTCAGAGAAGATTTTTGAATGCAGTTTCCAAACTTATGGGGCTTATGTTAATCTACGTTCCCTGCTGGCAGCTATTTAACATAAAACTTTGAAGAGGGTCACATAAGGACTATCATATCAAAATTCTACTGAAATTGTTCAAGCAGTTTCAGAGGAGAAGATCTTTTTATGCATTTCCCACTGGGTCCAATGTTAAACTAAGTTTTGCTACTGGTGGCCATGTCGGACGACGGATCAGCACCAAAGTAACAAGCTTGGTCAAAATCTCACAAGTTTCATTTGTGCAATGTTTAAATTGAATCCATTCAATGGTTTTCCATGATATCTTTGTATGCATTTCCCCTTAGGGTCCAATTCATTGCTGGCAGCCATGTTGGATGATGGATCAGCACTGAAGTAGCTTCTCATAAGCAAAGTTTGGATTAAATCTATTAAGCAGTTCTCTAGAAGAAGATCTTTTGTTAAATTAAGTTCACAGCTGGTGACACTTGGGCAGCACCTGACAGGCATCATTCATGTCATGTTTGATTTAAATCCATTCAGCAGTTCTCTAGAAGATCTTTGTGTGCATTTCCCATAGGGTCCAATGCTGTCGGTCATGTAAGATGACAGACTGGCACCAAAGTAATAACATTTGGTCAGCACCTCATAAAAATCATTCATGCCAAGTTTGGTTCAAATCTATTCAGAGGTTCTAAAGTAGAAGTTCTTTGTATGCATTTTCCCATAGGGTCCAATGTTAAAATTTAGATCCCGCTGGCGGCCATGCTGGATAATGGATCAGCACCAAAGCAACAACACTTGGTCAGCACCTCATAAGCATCATTCATCCCAAATTTGGTTCAAATCCATTCAGTGGTTCTCAAGAAGAAGTTCTTTGTATGAATTTTCCCATTAGGTCAAATGGTAGAGTAAATTCCCCGCTGGCGGCCATCTTGGAAGAGGTCGTAAAACTTGAAGGTGTTCAATAAAATATAGTCCTTAACATGCTGAACATTTTTGCAATTTAAACTTGACCTCTATCTCAAAGCGTTTTTGAAATATAGGACAAAAAGTAAAAAATCACGCAAAATTTGACCAATAAAGGGCCACTACTCATATATAGGTACTTGGATTTTCTTTAAAATATCCATGTGGGTAGATCTTAACATGCTGAACATTTTTGCAATTTAAACTTAACCTCTATCTGTTAGTTTTTGTAATAAAAAATAAAAAAACATCAAAATTTTGAAAATTTTACGGAAAAATGGCAATAACTCTTAGACTGGTCATCAGATTTTCTTCAAAATTGCAGCGTGGGTAGATCTTCTCATGCTGATCATTTTTACCTCTTCAGAATTTTTATATCTGTAATGATTTTTGAGTTATTTGCCAAAAACTGTAAGTTACCCCTATGTTCTATTTTTAGTAATGGCAGCCATGTTGTTTGACCTAAGACATACAAAATAACAAATTTGAAACTAGATACCCTAGTGATGATTCAAGTAAAGTTTGGTTCCATTTGACCCAGTGGTTTCAGAGGAGAAGATTTTTGAAAGTGAGCAAAGGACGGATGGACGGACGACGGACGCCAAGTGATGGCAATAGCTCACGTGAGCTAAAAAATTGATGGATGTTCCAAGGAACACTTGTGTGGCCTGCACTACAGAAGAGCCATTTTTGGTGCAGTGAACCTCTGAAATCTGTAAACTTAAATTTCTAAGTATTATGTGCATGGCTAGACATGCTAGACTAAGAGAAAAAAATATTCTGCAAATTTGTTTAGAATATTAATACAGTTTTGGGGACTTGCAGATTAACAAACTGAAATAACAAATGAGGTATGTTGGCTTGGCAAACCTCTTGATCTGTAAAAACAAAATTTCAAGTATAATGTGCATAACAAGACCTGATAAACAACATATACTGATAATTTGGTTAGAATCACACACACATTTGTGAAAGAGTCGAAGATTAACAAACCAAATTAACAAGTGTGGACCCAAATTGATGTCTCGCCCGTCCCTGCTTGATCGCAAAATTGATGTGAAAACTCAAACTGCCTAAATCAGAAAACTTAACATGTTCACTAGACTGTGAAATTAGATTAACTGACAAAAGCAATATAGCAGACTGTAACATATCACCCAAAACCAAAATTCCAAATATTAATGACCTACCACTGATAGATACTGAAAAACCAAACATGTTCACTAGACCATGAAAATGAGGTCAAGGGCTAAAGCCAAATAGCAGGCTGTCATCTTCCATCTTAGACAAACCCACATGCCAAATATTATTGAACTTACATTAATAGATACAAGGAAACTTAACAAGATCACTGGACCATGAAATTGAGGTAACAGACAAAAGCTATATAGCAGACTGTCATGTACTATGCAAGACCAACATACAAACCGAATATCATTGACCTACAACTTATAGTTACTGAGAAAATGACCTCATCACAAAAACTTAACATACTCACTAGACCGTGAAATTGAGGTCAAGGACAAAAGCCATATGACAGACTGTCATGACTTACCTAAGACAAACCTACATAATATATAACATTGACCTACCACTTATAGTTACTGAGAAACTAAACTAAGCGCAAAAAACTTATGTTCATTGGACCGTAAAATTGAGGTCACAGACAAAAGCTATACAGCAGACTCCCATGTACTACTCAAAACCAACCTATATATCAAATATCATTCACCTACCACTTATAGTTACTGAGAAAATGACCTAATCACAAAAACTTAACATGCTCACTAGACCGTGAAATTGAGGTCAAGGACAAAAGCCATATGACATACTGTCATGTACTAACCAAGACCAACTTACATACCAAATACCATTGACGTACCACTTATAGTTACTGAGAAACTAAACTATGCACAAAAGCTTAACATGTTCATTGGACCATGAAATTGAGGTCACAGACAAAAGCCATATAGCAGACTGTCATGTACTACTCAAGACCAACCTTTATACCAAATATCATTGACCTACCACTTATAGTTACTGAGAAAGTGACCTAATCACAAAAACTTAACATGAAAGTTTACGCCGCCGCCGTCGCCGCCGCCGCCGCCGTCATACTTTGTACGCATATGTCTCGCTTTCCGCGCCTTTCGTCGCGGGCGAGACAAAAATGAGCAATATTGGCTCTGTGAACCTCTAAATCTGTAAAATCTAAATTCAAAGTATCAGATGCACAACTACACCAGGTAAACAATGTATCCTGAGAGTTTGGTTGTAAACTGACTAGCAGTTTTGAAGGAGTTGCATATTCAAAAACTAACAAGACTCACAAATGAGCAATTTTGACTCCATGAACCTCAAAAATCTGTAAAATCGAAATTCTAAGTATCAGGTGCACATCTACACCAGGTGAACAACATATCCTGAAATTTTGGTTGGAATTGGACAAGTAGTTTTGAAGGAGTTGCGGATTCAAAAAGCAACACTCACAAATGAGCAATTTTGGCTCTGTGAACCTCTAAAATCCGTAAAATCAAATTCTAAGTATCAGGTGCACAACTACACCAACTGAACAACATATCCTGAAAGTTTGGTTGGAATCGGACTAGTAGTTTTGAAGGAGTTGCGGATTAAAAAACCGAAGGACGATGCAGGACGACGACGCAGTGCGAAGACGACGATGATGAAAGACGACAGATAGTAATCCCTATGTGTCGACTCTGCTTACAGCAGGCGACACAAAAACAAGAAATTCAAATATCTATAAACAAATTTTGTCCACTTGAGTAATACTCAGACTACAAACCTGGTCATAAGGAAGAAGAGCTTGTGTTTCTGCACCATAAAAATTACTATACCACACTCCAAGTAATGCTAGGATTACAGGCACCTGAAATTAAAATAGTTTATAATTTTGCCTGGATGCTTACAGTGCCTTCTATCATAAATGCATTCATATGCCAGTGTTTTTGGACTTATGTAATTTTGAGGGTCGCCATGACTTTCTGGTTTAAATTTTGAGGGTCACATGAAATATCAGAGGGTAGTAACAAAATCTGTAAAAAGAAATGCAAAGCCACCATGCAGCCAAAGAAATGCAAAGCCACCAGCCAGTCTAGTTTTTGAAACACATTTTAAAGCTGTTATTACTGTCTATTCATGTATAATCACATGTCTTTTAATGTGATTTCCAATGAATATATTAAAATACTAAATACAATTAAGACGTTGGTAGGAAATAGGTAAGCACGTTTGCTGGCCACACAATGTCTACATTCAATGTTTATCCCATCGTAGGTTAACCATCGGTATCCACTTAACCATCGGCTATCAAATTTTCTATTAGCATGCAGCTTGGCTACAGAAGTCATATTCAACCTGTAAGTTTCATCAGAATCAGAATTAGCCGGTGTCGAATTCAGCTTCAGTGCAAAGTGTCATATTAGTTTGGCCTCGTAAAAACAAAACTTATCAGCGTTGACATTTTGACTTTAAACAACGTCTGCACATCATTCTTGTGCACTGTAGATCTAAATATAAAGTCCGAGATGACTGAATATTATTTTTAATTTCTATTTATGCATTTAGCTTTATGGACTTTCTGTACGCAATTTGATTTATAATGGATATTAAGATTTTTTCCTTTTCATTTTTCTGCCTCAGTACAACCCTTACTGCAAATATTTGAGCGTCAATCAATTTTTCTGTGCAGAATTTACCCACATATTTGCATTAACGGAAACACTGATATGCAAAATTGAAAAAAAAAAAAAATTGTCAATAAAGGGCTATGCCAAGCGCAACATGATACAACCACAGCATGTCGACCACTGAAATTTCAACAAAAGTAGTTTAAAGTGAATGTGGACACAGTAAAGAGCTTGACTCAGTAATTAGAAGGACACAAAAAGAAGCTTGACACATTTATTAGCTGGACACAAACTAGGGAAAAAATGAACCCTTTTGATCACTTATTGATAAAAAAAAACCTGTAAGAGCTATGTAAAATATCAAACTATCAACTAAAAGCTTCTATCAAGAGAAATAAAAAAAAAAAAAAAAATCCATCGAAATCTGATGAAAATTAAGATTTGACATATTTAGAAAAATTGCAATTTTGGCCCCTTTGACCCCTTGTAGCTTGGAAACGGTAAGAGCTACACCAAATCCATTTGCATACCTACACCAAATCCATTGGCATACCTCTGAAAGCTTAGATCAAGAGGAATCCAAAGAAAAAAATCCCATCAAAATCTGATGAAAAATAATGATTTGACATATTAAGAAAATTGCAATTTTGGCCCCTTTGACCCCTTGTAGCTCGGAAACAGTAAGAGCTACGCCAAATCCATTGACAAAATACTAAAAGCTTAGATCAAGAGGAATCAAAAGAAAAAAATCCCATCGAAATCCGATGAAAAATACAAATTTTAAATAAACTGCAAATTCGCAATTTTGGCCCCGTAGCTGGGAAAGGAAACAAGTTACCAAAACTAGAGGCTCAGACACTGAGCCTGAATCGCTCACCTGACAAAATGCTGAAGCAGGGTTTTCGATGTTATGCATGGTGGCCTCGTTTTTTTATGTGAATTTCCCATAGAGAGAAAATAAACTATGTTCTGTGCTGGCAGCCATGTTTTTAATTGGATCCGAACAAAATGAGCAATCTTTGTTAAGGACCTTCAGTTCATCATTCTTGTAAAGTCTGGTTGAATTTGCTTCAGCGGTTTCGGAGCAGAAGAAGAAAATGTGAATTTTCCCATAGGGTCCAATGTTAAACCTAAGTTCCGCGCTGGTGGCCATGTTTTTTATTGGATTGGAATGAAATGAGCAACCTTCATTAAGGACCTTCCATACATCATTCCTGTAAAGTTTAGTTGAATTTGCTTTGGTGGTTTCAGAGGAGAAGATGAAAATGTGAATTTCCCATAGGGCCAATGTTAAACTATGTTCCGTGCTGGCGGCCATGTTTTTTATCGGATCTTAACGAAATGAGCAATCTTTGTTAAGGACCTTTAGTACATCATTCCTGTAAAGTTTGGTTGCATTTGCTTCAGTGGTTTCAGAACAGAAGAAGAAAATGTGAATTTTCCCATAGGGTTCAATGTTAAACCTAAGTTCCGCGCTGGCGGCCATGTTTTTTATCGGATCGGAACGAAATGAGCAATCTTTGTAAAGGACCTTCAGTACATCATTCCTGTAAAGTTTGGTTGAATTTGCTTCAGTGGTTTCAGAGGAGAAGATGATTATATGAAAAGTTAACAGACGACGGACGGACGGACGACGGACGACGGACGCCAAGTGATGGCAAAAGCTCACACTGACCCTTCGGGTCAGGTGAGCTAAAAAACAACAGCTAAGCCCCATATTAATTTTTCGCAAGGTATCCATTGAAAAAAAACTGCATCTTAATCAGACTTAAAATAAAAAAAACATTTTTTTTTAGATTCGCCCCTGTTGGGCCCATTTATCTCGTGAGCGGTACATGCTACGTGAAATCCGTTGGCTAAAATCAGCTTGGAAATTTCCTCTGCAGCACACTGAAACAAACCCCATCAAAATCCAATAAATAATACATATTCTACAGTAAAATATGTGAAAACACCCAATTTCACCCCTTTTTCTAAAACTGGCAGAGCCACCAACTGAAAATTAAAACCTCTGTTTACACGTGTGCCAAGATACATCATACTAAAATTTCATAAAGATCCGTCCACTAGAAGCAAAGTTATGCTGTCCACAGACACCAACGACACCGACGCCAATGCCATACCATTATACTACCACAAAATTTTTTCGGTCGTATAAAAACCAAAAGGACACCAAGACTTACATGTTACATAAATCAATTATCAAGATATGGCATTAGCCAATTCAATCAGAATCATAAACTTTCATCCAATCATACCTGAAATTGAAGTTTATGCCATATTTAAATAACTGGCTCACACATTTCCATGAAAAAGATGATTAATGTCAGTTTCCAAAACCAGACACAAAGTGATGACTTACATGTAGGTCAGTAAAAAAATATCCGAAAGTCTTTACTGCACTATAAATAATAAATAAACCAACTGAAAAATGTCATATCTAATTAAAAGGCTATTAAGTCTTTAACCTACGTTTTTTTCCAATGGAGTTGTCTGGAAATGTTTATCCATAAAGTGACCACCATCCAGTAATTTTTCAAAATTGTCCATTCCTGTAAATAAGATGGTATCAATAATTCATTAAACTTATTGGCATTGTACTAGGGATGCCAACTTGAACAAGATTTAATACAGAGATGCCAACCCAATCTGATGAAAAATAGGAGTATTCACCGTGCTTAGGGGGTCCTCTCACGATTGGGGGTCATGGGCAGCTCGAGGCTCCAAGAAGCTCTGAGGATTAATAAACTTTTTGGCTTTTGTATCCAGCCATCATGTTTTCTGTCAAGATCAGCCATTTTTATCAATCTGATATCAGACAAACGCTTTTTTAAACGGGATTTTCAAGTGTGGATGTGATAAAAAATCTACCAATTCCGGTCTCGATTACGAAAAAATTCCGGATTGGAAAAGATCAGAGTTTTTTCATGACAAGATCAAAGAGCGGATATTTGGCATAAAAAATGGGGAAACTCCGCCGAAATCGGAGGGGTTTGCATCTGTTAATACTGTGTAATCGAAAGTTTTTCCAAGTGAGTACATGATATTAACAGGTTCACTGGATACTGGCCATGATAAAGTCAGTATCAAAAACAAAATATCCTATATTCCATATTTTATTTATCTTTTTGGAGCAAATATTACGGTATTATGGAATTTCTGCGACAGAAGGATGTGCTTCTAATCTTTTTCCTGGAGATTTTTAAGTGAAATGGTTGTTTTATTAACATGTACCCTATATCTCTTTTTCTGTCACTGGCAATTATTTTTTCCTTTAATTAATCTTATGGATATATATATTGTCAGTATTTCAATTCAGACAAAAACCAGATAATATAAGACAATGACATCAGCAGTTAGACGTCATTAACATTTAGAAAGTGTTTTTAAAAATAATAACTGTCATATTTAATTATCTAGAATATAAGCATTTTCTGTCTCCAGCTGCAAAATATCTATAACATTCTCAAGCACATCTTAAGCTATGATAATCATCAGTGCACTTTCAAGACTTGTGGAATTTTCTTGGCGAGTTATACAAATACATACCTATAAACACTGCAATAGATAAACCTATTGCTGACCACAGAGAATATCTGCCTCCAACCCACTACAAATGAAACAAAATACAATTAAAACTTACAGTTATTATTGAAAGAATCAGTAACCAGGCACATAAAAGTCATAAGCAGCTCAAAATTTGGGCTACATTTACTAGTCTCTGCATCAGTGCATGTCAGTTTTAGAAACATACTGTGGAAGTACTTTTATTCGTGGACATCAATTTTCATGCTTTTCATAAATACATGTTGTGTATCACTATTTGGAGAGTACTTAAATTCATGATTACAAATTCTATGCATAAGAAATCTAGCATATAATGCATTTCATTGGAACTTAATTTTGTGGTTTTAGCGAACCCCAAAATCCACGAAAATTAGAACCCTGCTAACAATGGTACTTTCATAGTATTCAGTATAAATATGATAACTTCTGTAAATTTCATGTACAGTTACAATGTAAATGTGAGGAGTGTTGCATGTTTCCTGTTTCTGTAATAGTTTTCCTTTATGAGGGGTCATTATTAAAAAGCTTGCAATGCAGTATAGTTTTTCCTAATATTGAATTCTGTTAGTAAATCAAATTTTTTCCGTAATTCCATATTATTTCTTCACTCAGCAAGTAACTGAAAAGATAAGGGGTATCATGGCTGACAACTAGTAACTTGAAATTAAATAATCATTTTAACAAACACTCAAAATTAAATCATTTTTCTTAAAGTTTATATGCTCATTTCTCTTGTAAGATAATATTTTATGTTAGTCAAGAAACAGGAAAATTATAATTCTGTGATGAATGTCGCTATAATGTGAAATGTACTATGTTTTGAAAGGACATACTATTCCCAGTGATAAATCATTCCAGCATGTTGGCAGGTTTCCTGGCTCTTTAACGTATTATATTTGCAATTCTTCAATGAACATACCAATATTCCTAAAGTATCACATATAACAAGTCCATCTAAACTCCTGTCCTTTATTCGCCAATCAACCAATCAAGATTCTATAGAAATTCTATTGTATACCAATTTGTACTGCCTGAAGGGGTTTACCTTGATACTCCAGTGAGGACAAATTGGTATACAAAAGAATTCTATAGTATAGAATCTTGATTGGTTGATTGACAAAGAAAAGATAGGAGTTTTGAAGGAGTTTTATAGGTGTTACTTGAGGAATATTGGTATGTTCATTGAAGAATTGCAAATATAATACGTTATTGAGCCAGGAACTCTGCCATAAATATATAGTAATATACTATTTGTATTACATAGTAATTTATAAATTCAACAAGATGTGTTTGTGAAACACTGCATATGCCCCCTGATTCTACAGTAAAATATATGAAAATACCCAATTTTACCCCTTTTTGACCCCTATGACCTTGACCTTTGACCCCATTTTTTTATATATATTTATGTTCCTCTTGACAAGACCTATACACTTGCCAAGTATTAAAAGTCTATCTTACATAGTTCAAAAGTTGTTTATTACCATAAAAACACCCAATTTTACCCCTTTATTCTAGAACAGATGAAGCCCCTTTAGGCCTCTTGTTTATTGAAATGGTTTTAATTGTTAAAAGTATCTGTTTAAAGATGCTTTTAGAAACTTACAGAAAAATAATGCATCAAGATCTGACAAAAAATTGAAAGATTCATTTTTTTTTTCATTTGTCCCCTTTGGGCCTCTTGTTTCTCAAAAACGGTAAATGCTACCTCAAATCTGTTGACATACTTTAGTTGTGCAATTTTATTAACAATAACATAAATCAAACCCCGACTCAATACGATAAATAGTCAAATATGTGAAAACATCCGTGACCTTGACCTTTACCTGTCCTAATTTTTTTTTGCATATTTATGTTCCTCTTGACTAGACCTATATCAAAAGTCTACCTTATATAGTTCAAAAGTTATAGCCATGGTTAAAGTTTCAGATTCACAGGCAGACAGGACAAAAACAATATGCCCCCCCGATCCTCGACCTGGGGGCATAACAATAAATTCTTATAAGGAGTAGCCATCTATCTTGTTGAATAAATAAACATTGTGCTGTGTCTAAAAGATTTTCTAAAATACCTACATCCCAAAATTCAAACATGTTCTTCTCATCTATTCCAAAGTCTTTAACTTTTGCCTGAAATCATATAAAAATAATGTACATTTGTATTTCGGTGACAAATGTTGTCTACAATTTATGCAGTAACAGTATATTATTTGAATGTCTGAATGGTCAATCATAGATTTGACCATCACAAATGCAGTTTATAGGCAACTTGTAGCAGAGTCTGTAAATGGATATTTTTACCGTCAATTAAAGTCATGAAAAACATGTACATTGTATTTTTGTTAAAATTTCCAACTGCTAGCTGCAATTATAAATCCAAAAAGTTTTTAACTCTACAACACTTACAGGCTTGATATTTGCCAAAGTTCATCATTTCAACATCTGATGACACTCTAGTGTTTTTAGGGCTCACATTGTTAGTGCCTTCCTTATTGTAGCATTTTTAATCAAAAGTTGTCACTGATTGTGATTTTTTTCATTGCTGCTTCAGTAACCACAGAATAGTTGATGTTTTTTTTTTTATCTCGATCACCAGAATATTTCATTCAATTTATGGCAAATATCAAATACATTGAAAGCGTGTACATTTTTAATCAATTTTTTAGCTTTTGGTTTTTTTAATGATAATGATCTTACAATAAATGCCCCCTTCTGCTAAATGAGGATAAAAGTACAGTTCATGTACAAAATAATTTGTTCATATGCTCACATAAACTTTCTCAATAAAAAACTCAAAACTCAAAACTCAAATATATATATTCAAATATATCAATTCCCCGTGGTAGAGATGAATACTCTTTATTTATCTTAGATATGGTGTACTTGTACATGAGATTATATCTCATGTGTACACTTTGTTAAATTACTATTATCCAAATTTATGTAAATTCTAAAACCTAAGGTTTAACTCCCTCCATTGTAGTTTTGTCCTTAGCTATATTTGATATTACTGATTATTTGGATTTCGCTTGGTTTTATGCATTTTAAAAATTTTTTTGTGGGGGGAATTATGGATTTCCTATGTTTGGGTTCTAGTGCTGCTGATGGGGAATTAGTATCTGAAATTGCCATACAGCTCATTTAAATTATTGTAGTTGGAGTTGTCATATGTTTTGTGGTCTCATGTTCATTTACTCCATATCCTTTTATAAAATACATATATATTAAGCAACAATAAACTATATAGGAAACAAAATATTCTTGTTCTACACATTAAACTATTTAATTTGTAGATCAATTTTGGCTCATAAGACACATCATTTACTTACAGAATTTGTTGATAAAGCTACAAAATGTTTCCCTACAGCACTGGGCTGAAACAAAATAATGTTCATATAAGCCTGATTAGTTTGAATACAAGTATTCATTATCAAAAATGGATTAACTGCTATGCATTTTAGCACAGAGTGGGATGAATGCTGGAATATATTCAGACAAGTGCTTACAGAAAATGACTATAAACATAGTAAAGTGAAACTTTAATCACTATCCCCATCTTCTCTATTAAAACCTAGCTCTTAATTTTGAGATGGGTGTGGCCAAGATCTTCAATATGATTATATCAACTCGTACTCAAGTACTTGAATACTGGAAAGTTTTCTGAGTGAGTACTTGAGTACTCACTAAATTATGAATTTATATGATAACCTCGATAGAAAACACTACCGTTACTGCATTATATGTAGAATAAACAGCTGTGCCAAGAGCGCATGATACACCTGCCCCCACTTAAAAGTAAACAACTAAATACCGAGTAACTGATTGAATGATTCTTGAAATTTAAAACTCCATCTAATCAAACTTCTTATAAAATTTTAGTTTCTTGATATTTTGATTATTGGATGTGGATTGATTCCATTGATTTATTCACTTTTTTACTTTTTTAGTTCCATTTAGGGCTTGCTATATGGTATGAGGTTCCTCACTGTGTTGAAGACCATACGGTGACCCTTAGAACATTTGTTTTGGGTCGTTTTAATCTACAGATGGGATGTTGTCTCCTTGACGTTTACCCGATTTCCTTGCTTTTTCATATTGACAACAGACTTCTGATATGTATCAATTATTTCACCTGATCTTAAACAGTATATAAAGAATATCAATGTTTTCCATTGAAGACTATTTACTTATTTTGGGGAAAATTCAAAGTTCCACAACTCTGGAATGGAAAATCTGCCAATTCAAAAAACAGAAGGGGTTTTCTTCTCTTGTACTCGGCATTCCTGCAAAGTTTCAAGAAAAATTATTGAAGCGTTCTCTATAGTAAGAGAAAAACGTGTGGACGGAAATTGCAATTTCAAGCTTTTTTGAAATAATCAAAGTCCCATAACTCTGGAATAAAAAAAAAATACACCGAAAAATAAAACAATAAGGAGTTTTCTTCCACCATAGCCATCAATCCTGCAAAGTTTCAAGAAAAATTATGTGTTTTCTAGTTAGAGTATGATTTGTGGGCGGAAATTGCAATTTCATGCTTATCTTTAATCAAAGTACCGTAACTCTGGAATGAAAAATCCACCCATAAAATAAAACTTTAGGTAGCTTTCTTTCATCATACTCAACAATCCTGCAAAGA
Organism: Modiolus philippinarum; assembly: GCA_002080025.1. Classification (NCBI taxonomy): domain Eukaryota; kingdom Metazoa; phylum Mollusca; class Bivalvia; order Mytilida; family Modiolidae; genus Modiolus; species Modiolus philippinarum. The sequence continues at coordinate 50,089 of MJUU01024687.1, forward strand.
TTTAAAAAAATGATCAAAGGGTTCTCTAGTTAGAGTATGACATGTAGACGGAAAATGCAATTTCATGCTTTTTTAAAATAATCAAAGTCCCATAACTCTTGAATGGAAAATCCACCAGCAAAATTAAACGATAGGGAGCTTTCTTCTGTCATACCCAACAAATCCGCAAAGTTTCAGGAAAAATAATCAAAGCATTCTCTAGTTAGAGTACGATGTGTGAACTGATGGAAGCTTTAATTTTTTGTTCTTGGCCAATAACAACCAACAACAATACAATCTGTATTTTATTTTCAGCTTTTATTTTTTAATTGCTTACAATTCAATTCCTTAATTAGAGAGCAATCAAACATAATTCCATTTAAGTTGTAAATTTAATTAATGACCCGTGAAACACAAGATGCCACTACAAGGGAACTTCATAAGGTTCAACAAAAACAGTTTATGTATTTATCACTTTTTCTGGAGAAAGTCAATTTCTAAATTTTGTGACTAAGAGCGCCACAGAAATTTACATGAGGGACACAGAAATACCCTAATGCATAGTAAACAATAAATTTTGTTATGCTGTATGTTTCAATGAGTAACTTAATTCACCCTTTTTACTATCAACTATTAGAGAACGGCAAATTTTGGTGATGACAATTTAACTGTTCAAAACAAAAGTCACAACTGTGAAACTGTGAAATTATGATTATTTATTACATACTTAGTAGAAATGAAAGCGTTTTTGCATGATCAATATGACCGGAAGTAAACTGTCCATATTTTCACACCTTGGGAAAATAATAGGTTATTTTATCCTCCTCGTGCATCTCAGACAAAATACACGACTTCCGGTCCAAATTGGCCTGGGCAAATAAACGACTCCCGGTCCATTTCGGCCTGGCATTTCTAAATGTCGGAAGTATGTAATAAAAAGTTTAATACATGTGCATTTCCATATTGACCTGATTATCATCCCTGGACCCACATTGTCCCTCGACTTCGTCTCGGGCCAATATGGGTGTCTCGGGATGATAACCAGGCTAATATGGAAATGCCCATGTATTAATCTGTATTTTCTGCATTTGACATACTTATCATAGTTATTAGCTATCCCAAGAGATAAACAGTTATATTGAAAATGTTTAATTGGGTACTCCAGTACCAAATTTAATGATAAATACTCGGTACATCTGAGTGATACTTGACTACTTATTGACATCTCTAATAATAAGTGTAAAATGTATAACAATACTTGCTCTTATTCTGTTTGATTTTGCAGACAATCCTAAATTAGTGTTTACTTACATCATTTGCGGTTTTAAGGAACCAAGTTTTTGCTGATGTTGCATTTGTTATGGTTTCTTGTGTAGTAAAAGTCTGCAAAAATAATTAAAATATAAATACATTATAGGCATGGATATAATATGAAAAGAATAATAACAAAATTAAAATACAAAACAAGCAAAAGGTCATGATGAAGCAAAATGAATATTCATCAATTTGTTTTTTTTTCAAATACAGTACAAAGGTCAAGGTTACAAGTTCAAATATTTTGGTTGCCACAATGGATAAACATACATGTACAGTACAGCCAGAGACTTACCGTGATAAATCACTGTGATAGACATATCACTCTGCTTAGTGAAATGTGTATGTATTATTTTCTGTTTGATTAATATAATGATTTCTTTGCATGTAAAGTGATGCATTCTACCATCTGAAATGCAAAAGAAATTGTGTGGATAGATCAATCGGGAAAAAAGATATAGTTATTTGAAAATTTAGAGTGATATGTCTCTCACAGTGATTTATCATGGTAAGTCTCTGGCTGTACTGTATCAAAGATGTATGCCTGACCACTAACCATTGAAAAGAAAAGTGGTGGATCCAGACTTTCTGCTAAGGGGGGTGGGTAGCCCATAATTTTTCAAAAACAGGGGCCTTAACACAATTCATCGAAAATCCCTGGAAATTTTAAATATTTTCCAACCTTAGGGAAGGGGGAGGCCACACTTGGCCCCACAGATCCGCCACTGAAGAATAACCAACATGACCAATTCTAAGTCTTTCTGTAAATGTTCACATGCCAAGGTCAAGGTCACAAGATCAAATATTCTAGTACAAGCTGAAAGGTATTGCCATAAGCACTATAAATATGAAATGCCTAAGCATATCACTTGCCATGCATAGACCAATTTCCAATTTCGTTTTATGAATGAATTACCCCAATTGACATCTAAACATCTATATTGTGACATCAAAATATTCCAGGAACATTCACCAATTGGAAACTTGTCTATTAGATGCACCCAATTTTTAAGTTTTCATAGAAAACAGATTAATAGACAGGACAGAAAGACCAAAGAATACATACTGCACCAAATCTACATTTCTTGGAACATTATTTTGGTACCTAATAAAAAGTCTTAATACAAAAAAAACCAACATGAATTATAAAAGTCCAATCATGTACTAATAGAAAGATATACCCAATATTGATGTTTTTAAAAAGGAGGTCACATGTCTAGGTCAAGGTCACAAGGTTAAATATTTTGAACCTTTTGAAAGTTTTACCACCAGAAATATTAATGCTAAATATGAAAGTCCTATCACTTACAATCCAATAGATATACCCAAAGCAAATTTGGAAAAGTAAGTCACAAACCAAGATCAACATCAACAGGTAAAACATTTTTGGGACAATTAAAAGGCATTACCTCAAAGAATACAAATATGAAATATGAAAGTCATTTTGTGTATCACCAAAAAATATACAATGTTAAACTTTTTGCAGAATAAACAGACAGACAGACAGACAGAACAAAACTAATGATCTCATCAAAATATTCCATAAAAATTAAAATAAGAAACAAAGTAATTACAATATGTCTCCAAAACTTGAAAATCATTTATCAGATACAATTTAATATTGCCAAGCTTCAGACTGATTGTCAAATTATAACCACTGATACAAACCAAATAAACAGCTGTGCTAAGCCGAATGATACGCCCTTCGTCACTCAATCAAAACATGATTTAGGTAAGGAGTTCTCATTTAAGAATTCACCTTTAACTGGCTAATTAGGCTTGATATCTCTATAAGGTTTGAAGTAAATTGACCTAAGAATTGTCAAGTTAAAGTGCAATATGTAAAAAAAATGCCTTAAAATTTATGATTAAAGTCCCATAGCTCTTGCAAGAAAAATAAAAATTTCACGAAAAAGTATGCAGTTTGTCCGGCCATCATACCCATTACCTCTACAAAGTTTGAAGTGAAATGGCCAAATGGTTCTCAAGTTAGAGCGTGACATGTAAAAAATTGCCTTAAAATTGACGAATAAAGTCTCAAAACTCTTGCAAGAAAATCGAAATTTCACAAAAGAGTATACAGATCGACAGGCCATCATACCCAATACCTCTAAAAAGTATGAAGTGAATTGGCCAAAGGGTTGTCAAGTTAGACCAGGACATATGAAACGGACAGACAGATGCACGGACAGTCGGGCGGACAAACAATCGGACATCAATATACCACAATATGTCCGTCATTAGATAAGCAATTAAAAATCTTTGACAGAAATTTGGTTTATAGTTAAAAATCCAAATATTGGAAAAGAAGAATAGAAATCAGCTACACCTTGCTAAGCTCATCTGGTTGCTCAGCACTGAAACATGTTGAAAATGACAGAAAACAGGAAAGGACTATAATTATTCTTCCTAACAGACGCCTAAAATGAATGTCACAGATTGCATTCAAAGCATTCATTGCAGCTGTCACCAAAAATGCATCATGCATACCCGGACATGTCAGTAAGACGGAATGAACATTAAAACATTCTACTTAACCAATAATAGTTGATGTCAGTAAGCAGGAATGGACATTAACCATTCTACTTAACTCACTCGCTAATGCCAAAAATGTAGGTCACATCTGAAGCATGCATTGCAGTTGTCATTCCATAATGTGTCATACATACTAATATGGTTGATGTGGGACATATCAATAAGCAAGTATGGACTTTAACCATTCTACCTAGCCAAAGTCACTGAAAAATGTAAAATGTAGGTCTCAGACAGCATTTAAAGCATGCACTGCAGTTGTCATCCAAAATGCATAATACATACCAAAATGGTTGATGAGGAACATGTCAGTAAGCAGGCATGGATTTTAACAGTCAACCAAACCAAGTCTCTCAGGCATAAAATGTAGGTCACAGACAGCATCCAAAACATGCATTGAAATTGTCGTCCCAAAATGCATCAGACATATCAATATTGTTGATCAGGGACATGTCAGTAAGTGGGAATGGACTTCAAACATTCTTCCTAGCTGGCTGCAGACTGGGACTTTTAGACTAGGGTTATCACATAAGCCCCCTCACTTCATGAGGTGAGCTAAAAATCAATCACATGAAATAAGTCATCATTCCAAAGTTTCAGATTAATTTTCAAATAATTCCCATTAATGCAAACCAAGAGATAAAATTTCAAATCATTCCATGTGATACATGCCAAGTAATCCCAAGGATAGAAGCCAAGAAATCTTTCACAAAAGTTGATACAGGTAGTTAAAAATTATCAACAAATCAGGCTTTCCAAAATGTGCCGGTCCTGACCGTCATTTTTGAGTCTGGACCGGCAAGTAATTATCCGTGTCGGACCAGAGGACCGGCAAGAGATTTCATCTGTCCATTGGTTGTTGCCTCTGTTTATTTGCATGTCAATAGAAAATGTTTCAACCGGTCTTTAAAGTATAACATTCCGCCTTGCTTTCTCTATTAAATTTTTGCTTTAGAATACAAGCTTTATCCAATTTTGACTACAATATCGCAAATGGCTGACTTCCGATTTTGTACATCAGAACCGGAACGGAGAAAACACGATTTTTTTCCGGATTTTCGTCATAATGGTCCAGCAAGTTCACTTTCGGTCCAGCAATTTTTCTTGCTTGTTGGATGACCGGCAGAATTTTTCAACTTTCGGAAAGCCTGACAAATAGAAAGTGGGCAACCTACAAACTAAAAAATTTCCTGACGAGTGCTTACCAATCTTTAAAACTTACAAGATTTGTAAAATTAACACAGATACTTGCGAATAAAACACATTTGTAAGTGAATTTCTATTTTTTTAGGATGAGTTGCAAGTATGAACAACCACTTAAGGATTTCTTACGAATGAATGTGATGCAGTTATGATAAAAAATTACAGATCATTACAAATAAATGTGAGAAACATACCAATGAAGAGGAGTTAACTAAGAAATTCTTGCAAACACAATACAAATTATTGCAATTGGATCCTAGCTTTGACGGATAATTAACAAATTAATTATGATAAGTTAACGAGTATTTACAAATAATAACACATTTAAGGAGATTATGCCCTACTAAAAAAATCCAAACTTAATATTGTAAAACATTTTCGACCTTTCTCCCACAGGCACAGAGGAAACGTTTAGAAGAAACATGACTCAGATTGTAGTGCCAACCCAATTTCATTACCACATTGTTAGAATTTGTAAAATTTTTGCATTTATTTAGAAAGCAAACCTCAAAGTATTTGTATATCACATTTATTCTGAAATGATCCTGTGAATTCGTGTTTAACCGTAAATCATACGAAAAATTACTGTAACCTACTGTCAATTATTCTTACATAAATCATGTGACATTTGAGTGACCAAAATATTTACGGTTAATTGCAAATTCTTTATTAGATTTGTTGCAATCGGTTAATGATTACTAACGAATTGTTATGATATTTGCAAGATCTTTATGGATGAAAAAATCGACGAAGATTCATGTAACAATTTTTGACATGTCGAAAAAATTTCATATCCTTACATGAATCAACACGAATGTATTTGAACGTCTACAAGTTATTTTCAAATGTTGGCGAGTTAAATATGGATGCTTGCCAACAACTAGGAATAGATCATTCATAAGGATTCATAAGAGAAATTCATGTATGTGAAGGAGGTATTATTGCCTACACAATACAACCAATCATTTCCAAGTCTCAAACCAAATTTGAAATAATTTCCAGAGATACAAGTGAAGAAATCCTCGACAGAATAAAATGTTGACAGACAGATGAACCGAGGAACTGACAAAGTGAAAACTATAGGGCATCTTCATCTGCATGAGGGACACTGAAAATACAAATTTTTAATGTCAGTATGTAGATTACCTTTGAAGCAATTATAAACAATGTCGTCTCTGGATTTAGTTTTTTTAGTGTCATTGCTAAATGAGTTCCATCTATATTTGAAACAAAGTGGACATTTGGTCCTTTCTGGTATGGTTTCAGAGCTTCAGTTACCATTAATGGACCCTGAAAATCAAATACAAATACAGTTTTTATCATTTGATGAACACAAAAAAAAAAAAAAAACTGTTGTCAGAGGAAATTTACTGTATGCGAAATATATTTTTGCAAGCCACTTATTTTCATGATCTTCATGAGCTGGAAAATATTGCGAACATAAATGGTACCAAATCATTATTACTTACATGTATTTATTATGCATCGATCAAATATAAATTGCAGCAAAGTTCAACTAGAGGGAAAAACATGAAATAATGTATCTGCAAAAATAAGTTGTATTTTCTTTAGGCATAGCTCTGTCCTTCCCTAATTTTGGCTTTTCTATTTACTGTATTTTCTTGTAAATAAGACACTATTTTTTCTGTCTACAGCTGCCCTGGGGATAATGTATGACAAAAGCCAATGTCACAGAGCCTGTCGTCAGATATTTTTGTTCCTATATGTTATTTGTTCTCTTTCAGCTTTTACACCTATTTTGGTTAGGGCTTTTCCATTAAAATACATGTACTAGGGTCGGAAGGCAATTTTCTACTACCCCAACAACCAAGGGTAATGGACAAATATGAGTATAGCAATAAGATATAAAATCAACAAGAACCCACAAGAATTTTCATTTTCTGCCTTCCGACCCTGGTACATCCTTTTTAATGGGATAGCCCTTAATGGACTTTCAGTCTGTGCCAAAAACTTTTTCATTCACTAGCCCCTTCACTAGCCCCAAAGGGCTAGTAAGGTCCCATGTTGTACCAGCCGGGAATCATTTTCACTAGCCCTTATAGAAGATTCTTTGTTAATATGGTACAATTTTACTAGCCCACCAGGCTAGTGACTTCAAATATTTACTAGCCCAAGACTGATTTTACAAGTCTCGGGTGTAGGGCTAGTGGCTAAAGGCACAGACTGGACTTTATTTGATCAGCACCAAAGAAACATAAGTTGCGAAAATGCCCAGCAGCAGAAAAATTAAAAGCAACTTCAGTATTTTGTAATTGTTTACAGAATAAATTGTTCTAAGCCACCATATCTAAAATGCCAACTGCAAAAACACATCAGTTTTTTTTATATTAAGAGAGAAAACAAGTGGAAATATGACCAGATCTGATCCTCCAATGCCAATATTAACAACATCTGTGATAGGTTTGCCAGTAAATCCCTTCCAGTTCCCACTGATAACTTCCTCTGTAAATTCTCTCATATGCTTCAAAACTCTATTAACTTCTGGCATAACCTGAAACAGTTAAAAGATTATTATATCATACACTCCTACAATATCAGTTCATAGAATGGCATAGAAAACAAAAAATTCTATGCTCTCTATATCAATTCATCAATGAACAAGAATATGTGTCTAACGGACATAATGCCCCGCCTCACAGCTATTATCAGCAATGCTATATTTCATGATCAGCGAAGCATGAACTTTGTTGGCATTGGTAAATATTTGCTATGTTTTTTTATTTATATCCTAATGTCTATTTAAATGAAGTTTCAAGATAATAACATACATCTGTCACAGAAAAGAAACTTAAACCTGAGGTTACATCTCATACTACTGTTCTTTTTTCCATTGTCAGTGAAGCATGAAGTTGGTAGAAAGGGTAAATTTTTATATTGATTTTTGTTTAATTTGACGCTAAAGTGTATTTATATAAATTTTCATGATAATGGCATACATCCTTCACATAAAAAAACTTCAACCCTTTGGTAAACCTAATATTATCCTTTTCTATCCAAGATCAGTGAAGCATGAAGTTGGCAGCAAGGATAAATTTGCATTATGATTTTTGTTTAATTATTCCCTAATGTGTATTTATACAAAGTTTCACAATAATAGCATATATCCTTCACAGAATAAAAACTTGTATCTAAGGGTTAAGCTCATACTACCCCCTTTTTTCCATGATCAATGAAGCATGAAGTTGGTAGCCGGGATAAATTTTTATTATGATTTTTGTTTGATTATACCCTAATGTGCATTTATACAAAGTTTCATGATAATAACATACATCCTTAACAGAAAAAAAACCTTCAACCTCAGGGTAAACCTCATACTACACCCCTTTTTTCCATGATCAGAGAAGCATGAAGTTGGTAGCCAGGATAAATTTGTATTAAGATTTTTGTTTAATCATACCCTAATGTGTATTTATATAAATTTTCATCATAATAGCATGCATCCTTCACAGAAAAAAAACTTCAACCTCAGGGTAAACCTAACTTGGGACGGACGCACCGACAAACGGATGGACGGACGAACGGACGGACAGACCCGAACACTTTATGCCCCCCTACTATCGTAGGCGGGGCATAAGAACAAAATATTGAAGCTGAAGTACAGCTATAAAATTCTACACATTTTGGTAAGAAAAAAGTCTTAAAAAAAAGAGAAGGGAGCAATCAGAAACAACAGCTAACCCCCTCACCAATTTGGTTTTTTTTTTTTGGTTCATATAAGTCACCAATTTGTTTGTTTTTTTGTTCATATAAGTCACCAATTTGGTTTTTTTTTTTTTG
>MJUU01024687.1:59522-69531 GCA_002080025.1 Modiolus philippinarum
TTTTTTTGTTCATATAAGTCACCAATTTGGTTTTTTTTGGTTCATAAAAGTCACCTATTTGGTTTTTTTTTGGTTCATATAAGTCACCAATTTGGTTTTTTTTTGTTCATAAAAGTCAGTTTTAAACTGCAAAACAATCAGCTGAAACTATTCTTGAAGATGCATGTAAACAAAAGAAAATTTTTAACCTGAGTCACTTATGCATGAAATGTAGTTCACCGTGACCTAGTTTTTATAAGAAATCTCATGACTATTAAAGATCCATCCCCTGACAAAATATTATTCCTCTAGCTGCTCTATTATCTCTGATCTGGACTTCAACATCAAGTTGAACCTGAATCACCCATGCATGAAATGAAATTTTTACACTGATGTAAAATGAAAGATATGTATTGCAAACTTATAGAAGAAATGATATGCCCTTTCCCTTGAATTTTTATCATGGTTACCCCTTTCGGGACAAAACTGTGAATCTATTGTTTTTTTTTCTATGGGAGATAATGGTTAGTGTTTCTTTTTTTTCCCCATTTTTACAAAAATATTTTTCATGAAAATAAACCAAAATAACAATAAATTGTTTAGGGAAAAAGGGGAAAGAAATTACAACAAAAAACTGGCATTTTCAACATTTTGTTCACAATTTTTTAATTGAATGAAATGCCAAAGGTAAATAACCATTTATTTTTTAACACCCCAAACTGTATCCACAAAACTATCACTAGTATAGAAGAATTCCTGTGGTAAGGTATCAACTTCTTCAACTTGTTATACCAATTTTACAGTTTGATTGTATCAATTGAAATTTAAAACTATTAGATTGGTTCAGCAGTACATGTTTTTTTACTTCATTCTCTCCAATTGCATTACCAATTTGCTTCAATCTGTTTTTGAAATGGATAGAAGCAATGATTATGGTCATAGTACATGTAGATTGATTTTAGCAGTTGGAGATATCTAATGGAAGATTTCCCACTTGCAAATGACTTTGAGCAAGAACCTATTATTCTCCAATTTAGGCACTGTTACCCTTTAGAATTTTATAAAGTGAAGAAAAAACAACTGATACTTATTAAATTATCAAAACACATACATCTTTTCCATCAACCATGATTTCAGTGTTGGATCGGTTCCTAAGTGCTATATGAAGAACGGCTCTGTTCTCAGTAAAATTTATTTTTTGGCCAGTAAACATAGCTCTTCTCATATCCTCCACTTTACGATCCTTTGCCTACAACATGTACAATATATATCAGTATTAAAGTCTATCAATATACAGTTTGTAAAGTCTCATTCATATTTCAAATTTCCAGAGGTTGTTGTTTTTTTTTTACAAAAATATCATGTTCCAAACAAGAATTCTGATATTATACTCATTAGCCAGTGATGTCTTATCTCAAATTCTTTGCATCACATGAAGAGACTTACAGATCTTGCATTTGTCAGAATATATATTTTAAAAATAATACTTTTATTGCAACAAACTTCTGGATGAATTTCATTATATCTATTTGCAAGCAAAAATGAATATCGGCAAAAATTTTGTCAGCAATATACAAATAAACAGCTGCGCCAAGTCACATGATACGCCCGTCGTCACCCCTTCAAAACTTTAAGTGATTAAAGAATGTGATATACACCTATAACTGCCCAATTAAGCATGATATCTCTTTAATAAATAAATCTGCAAAGTTTGAAGTGAGCTGATCAAACTATTAGTCAGTTAGAATGCCTTATGTATAAAATTGCTTTAAATCTGAAAAATAAAGTCCCATAACTCTAGCAAGAAAAATCGAAATTTCATGAAAAAGTATAGAGACTATGAAACCATCATATCCAATACCTGTACAAAGTTTGAAGTGAACTAGCCATACGGATGTCAAGTTAGAACATGACATGTGAAAAATTGCCATAGAATTCATAAATAAAGTTCCATAACTCTTGCAAGAAATATCAAAATTTCACGAAAAAGTATACAGATCATGAGGCCATAATACCCAATATCTTTACAAAGTTTGAAGTGAATTGGTCAAAGAGTTGTCAAGTTAGAGCGTGACATGTAAAAAATTGCCTTAAAATTGACAATTAAAGTCCCATAATTCCTAGAAGAAAAATCGCATTTTCACGAAAAAGTATACAGATCGTAAGTCCATCATACCCAATACCTCTACAAAGTTTGAAGTGAATCGACCAAAGGGTTAACGAGTAAGAGCGTGACATGTAAAAAATTGCCTTCAAATTGACGAATAAAGTCCCATAACTCCTACAAGAAAAATCGAATTTTCACGAAAAAGTATACAGATCGTGAGGCCATCATAGCCAATACCTCTACAAAGTTTGAAGTGAATCGACCAAAGGGTTGTCGAGTTAGAGCGTGACATATGAAACGGACAGACAGACAGACACACAGACAGACAGACGGACGGACAGACGGACAATGGGACATTGGTATACCATAATATGTCCGTCATTAGACGGGCGTATAAAAATGTATACACCCTCATACTGTAATGTAAGACAAATCAAACTGCAAAATGTAGAAGAAAATGTTATACCAAGCTAATTAATCTGTCAGTGTTAGAAATGGAAAAAGGCCACCATGTACATCTAGATAGTGGAACAAAGTGAGAACTGATGAAGGCCAATGGCCGAAACATCTGATATGGTTATGAAGAATACAATAAAGCTAATTAATCTGATTAATCATTAAACTATCATGACTATGCAGTATTTTTGAATCGGACATTTACAGTTTTTATGAATTACATCAGAGACAAATAAATTCACTCCAGGACCTCCTGATTACTCCACCACTAAAACTGACCGCCGTGATATAGCTGATATATCCCATACAAACAAACAAATAAATATATTCATATTGATGTTGTGTAGTGTGTTTTGTATTGTGTACATGTATTCCCTAAATAAAGAATTTATATCTTAATATCAAACAATTCTCGTTCAATAAAAATCTACTTGTTATTAAAATTAATTACTTGAATCACTTTGCTATTAAACATTGATAACTAAGACATGTATATATAGCTGTGATAATTACCAGCTGTATCAATAACTTGAACACATCGTCATTGATCAAATTTTTGGAGAAATCGACCAGAAGATCTCCTTCAGCTGTTTCCACCGATGTGCTTTAAAAGAAAAAAATTTTGACATTCAAAAATTGGTAAAATGGCACATACACATGTATCAATATTGCATAAAATATAGCTAGGTGTATTTGTTTGCTGCATCAATATATTTTATTGCAATTTAGTTGAATTTCTCTAGTAAGACCCATAACAACTGTTAATAGTTATCTAAAGTTCTGCTTACAGCAGGAGACACAAAAACCCTGTTCATGTCAATCAAGAAGGCAAACCATCAATTCATCTTGATTTGACTATTTGAAGAGAAAGCAACATAGTAAGCATTTATTTCTGGCAGAAAATATAGCTGACACCCTAAGTTCTCTTTTGCGACATCACATGTAAAATAAAGGGCTACGCCGAGCGCAGCATGATACGACCGCAGCATGTCGACCACTGAAATTTTAACAAAAGTAGTTCAAAGTTAATGTGGACACAGTAAAGAGATTGACACAATAATTAGATGGACACAAAAAGAAGCTTGACACAGTTATTAGCTAGGAACAAAATAGGGAAAAATTCAACCCTTTTGATCACTTATTGATGAAAAAAACGTAAGAGCTATGCAAAATATGTACTATCAACTAAAACTTTACATCCATAGAAATTCAAAAAAAAAAAATTCCATCGAAATCTGATGAAAAATAAATTTTGACATATTTGCAATTTTGGCCCCTTTGGCCCCTTGTAGCATGGAAACGGTAAGAGCCATGCCAAATCCGTTGCCATACACCTGAAAGCTTAGATCAAGAGGAATCCAAAGAAAAAAATCCCATTGAAATCGGATGAAAAATAAAGATTTGACATATTTAGAAAAATTGCAATTTTGGCCCCTTTGACCCCTTGTAGCTCGGAAACTGTAAGACCTACACAAAATCCGTTGGAATATTACTGAAAGCTTAGATCAAGACGAATCCAAAGAAAAAAATCCCATCGAAATCCGATGAAAAATAAAAATTCTACATAATCCGCAAATTCGCAATTTTGGCCCCGTTCGGCCCTCATAGCTGGGAAAGGAAACAAGTTATCAAAAATCTAATAGCTGAGCGCCATATTAATTTTCACAAGGAATCCATTAAAAAAAACTGCATCAAAATCGGACATAAAATAAAAAAAATATTTTTTTGGAGATTTGCCCCTGTTGGGCCCCATTTATCTCGTGAGCGGTACATGCTACGTTAAATCTGTTGGCATACTCCAGATTGGAAATTTCCTCAGGAGCACACTGAAAGAAACCCCATAAAAATCCGATTAATAATAAAGATTCTAAAGACAAACATGTGAAAACACCCAATTTAACCCTTTTTGGCCCCTTTTTTAAAAACGGGTGGGGCAACAATGACCAAAACTGAGCCAAACCTTCCTTTTGTACCAAAGAACATTATGTTAAAATTTCATAAGGATTGATCTACTGGAACTAAAGTTATTGACCAAAAACTAAAGTGTCTACAGACGACGACGACGACAACGACAACGACGCCAACAACGACGACGACGACGACGACAGTACCATACCAATATACGTCCGCAAAAATTTTTGAGGTCGTATAAAAATTATTTTTAGCTAATTATCATACATGACCCCCCCCCTAGCAATATATATTTTAAAGGGGCTTCCAAGGGATTTTGTCTCAGATTTCACTGTTTTTAAAGATTAAAACAAATTTCTTCAAGGAATGTACCGTTATTAATCTATTTTTTCGTCAGTAAAAAACACCAACTTTTGGGGATTTTGCAAAAACTGACGAAATATTGGATCTGTGGAAGTTTCTGGCAAAAATGAATGATGAAAGTAACGTTTTTCATGATTGAGTGCTGGTGAAAGATAGAGAGGTAGTTTGCTGGTAAAAATGAAAAGGTTGTTGCAAATTACTGTTTATTAAAATTTCTTTTATAATAAAATAATATTTACTCTATTACTGTGTTGTTTTATCATTTCCTTATGTTTTCACTCCAAGCCGATGAAACAATAGCGATCTGCAACTGAATTTCCGTCATGACTTCCCATTGTTTTGACGGTCATTTCCTTGCAAAAAACACGTTTTTTGGACACGCCAATGAATTTTTTTTAATATGACGGAAAATTGGATTTTTTCAAAATTCAGACTTGCTAGCAAAAAGGAAAACTGACGAAAATATAGACCAACGGATAATAAGATAAATTACTGTGTTTTAGGATAATGTTGTCAGTTTTGTACATGACCGTGTAACAAAAGTCCCTCGCAATCTTGAAGCACTAAAAATTGGCAATAACTGGAACACAGCGATACTGGTACTTGACCAGTATTATTTTCTTCATATTTTGTATTTGTTGTTTTCCATGTAAGACAGCTACAGATATGCACATATGTACAAACATGACAAATAATCTTACATTTTATTCTATTTCATTTACATGATATAAAATGATAGTCAATTAAAGGATATGGAACACAAAATGTAAATATATGCACATACATATACATGTAAGACAAAGTAAAAAAACTTATATGGTAATTCGATTGTCTTATACAGACATCTGGGCACTTACCTGTGGAAGCAGTGAAAAAGTCCACATATTTCACGATTATCTATAAGTAACTTCAACTTTGATTTATTCATTCACTTTTCAAGATATTTCAATGAAACTTGGAACATCAATATAAACAGAGATATAAACATGATACCCGAATATAAAGATCATTGTAATATTATAACAATATATTGCAATTTAACTCGATTTTTTACATAGATTATATCTGTAAACCAGTCTGCTCCGTTAGGCACTAGTCCAGTGCCCTAGACTATTAAATTTGAATTCGGACTAGTAAATTTTTTTTCAACCACTAGTCCGATTGGACTAGCAATAATTTTTAGTGGCAGAAATTTTATATTGCATTTTCTAGACAACATGCTAATTATTTATTTTACGAAAGGACATGGAGTAAATGAACATGAGATCACAACACATATGTCAACTCCAACTGCAAAATTTTAATGAGCTGTATGGCCATTTCGGAAACTAATTCCTCATCAGCAGCACTAGAACCCAAACAAAGGAAATTTATATATTTTCAAAAAATGTTTAGAATGCACAAAACCAAACGAAATCTACATTGCCTTTTCATCACAGTAAAATTTTTCTTATTTTCAGACTAGTACGGTAAAATAGGATTCGGACTAGTAAATTGTTACCTCAACTAGCCAGAAGGACTAGTTATCAAAAAAGTTTTTGGCGCAGACTGGTACACATTGATCATATCACCGCCTATATTGGGGGTGTAAGATTGAAATCAACAGATCTGATTGATCAATTCAGCTTTGTGATGTCACACTGGATAAGAGATATAGTATCAACCCCAAGGGAAAAGGCTAGATACGTAGGCTGATCTCAAACCCGAAGGCTAAGATATCATGTCCATCCCGAGGCTTGCCGAGGGATGGATAAAAGATATCTTAGCCTGAGGGTTTGAGATCAGCCTATCTCGCCTTTTCCAGAGGTTTTGATACTTTTTCTCGCCTAAACACTCTAAAATTACTCGCAAAACCATGATCAGCGCTGACTTTCACAATGAAATATCAATAACGTTCCCGCAAAAGATATGACGTCACAATTACTTTACATTTACCAAAGCTGGATGGTAACTTTGTTGTCAGCAATTGGCGCACTATTTTGAATCTCCGTTTAAATAAAAACTGCATTTCTCGCAGTTCATGATACATTACTGATTTCAGCTTAAAAGGTACATGTCCATTCTTTATTTAAGCAGAAAGAGTTATTAAATTAGAAATTTAATAAAACTTGATAAATCGTTTGAAAATTCGAAGCAATGGCAGACATCTTAAATTTTTTGCATGTGCTTGTGATTGATGTGAGAAAGCCCCCGCAAAGGGGTGAGATAAGCTGATCTCACACTAACCAAATTACGAGATTTCTCTATCCCATAGGCGAGAAAATTAATTTCCACACCTGTAATCAGTAGCAACATCACAGCACATACATGTACATACTGAATATCAAGTTATTCTAGAAACATAGCATTTTTTGGGGGGTTGCAGTTGAAAGGATATATCAAACTGTACATTGCATTATTATTTAAAATTTTACAATCACAAATACCCAGCTCAGCTGACTCATATCTCTGAGACATATCTTTTTAAAACTCAGTAAAATTGAAGTACCCCCCCCCTTTACAAAAGTAAAGGATGGTTATCCTCTAAAATTATACTGACTGTAGATCCTTCTCCCCCTTACGACTCTGGTTATATAAAGACAGAAGCATTATTTGGGATAAAGTGAAGAATATGAACACAATACAAGTACTACCAGTATTGTACAATACTAGTATAATACATGTAATATATAGTAAGTAAGTAAGTAAGTAATATTTTTTAAACAAATCACTGGCCCATGGAGGCATATAACAGTACAAACATATATGATTAGACACAACAAACTAAATTGTAATAAAATTATGAATATTGTAATTTGTTGAAGCGAGTGTGGTCAAATATATATCATTCAACGAGTTGCAATGGCAGTTCTATAAATTCAATAAAATACATGTAGTTAAAGGAGAATAAGAATAAATAAAGTCATACCTATCCCGTGTCAACAGCACAGCAGGTAGCATGATTTGGTGCCCAGTATTATATGTACCAGTATTGTACAATTCTGGAAGATACATATGTACTGGAAAATACTGGTTAACCAGTATTGCAGATACTGGAAGATACTGGTACAACTAGTATTGCAGATACTGGAAGATATTGGAAAATACTAGTTCAACTAGTATCAGTCAGGGGCGCTACTTCAGCAAGTGATTTTAGAATCACTTATTTGAATAATTTATAAATTTCAGTAATCACCTATATAAGTGATTTTGATGTTTCCTTTGATCTTCAAATGCAAATTTCATTAACTTTCCATATAATGACAGCTTATTCTGTAATTTGTTGCTATAGATCAGTTATCAGATTTTTATTATATATCAGTTTCCAGAGTGGGCATGGCCAATAAGTTACTGCCCGGAAGCTTTAAACAACCCTCTTGGGAATTTTTCTATAATGAATTACTCATTATCTGTTATGTGCCTAAGACTAAGTATAACAATTTTAAGTTGTATGATATACACATTCTACTTTTGGAATTTCAAAATTGACTGATTTGCTATAATTTAACAAATATTTCAAATAATGCTTAATTTCAATAAGCAGTAAAAACAGTCAAGTATTTTAAGGAAAAGAGAGGTTAAACATGTAATGCTATTTTTTTCATGTAAAATCATAAATTTTTGATCCCATGAAATCCAGATTCAGTAAATAATCAGGAAAACAAGTGTTAATTACTTACATAAGTGATCAAATGTTTTTTTTTTATAATTACTAATTTAAGTGATTTCAAAAAAATGTAGAAAGTAAAGTATCAAATTACATCAGAATTAATTATCTGCTTTGATCACTTTAATAAGTGATTCTAAAATCACTTGCTGAAGTAGCGCCCCTGACTGAGTATTGCAGATACTGGAAAATACTAGTATAACTAGAATTGCAGATACTGGAAGATTCTGGAAAATACTTGTACAACCAGTATTGCAGATACTGGAAAATGCTGGTATTTCAGGTATTGCAGACACTGGTTAAAGTAGCATTTTGGATACTTTGTTATGTGCTTTTTGTTTTTTTGTTTCAAAATAGATTTTTTAAAAAAGAAATTTTAAAAACCAAGATATGAATCATTTAATCCACAATGAGTAAAATTAAACAGATAAATATATCAAATCAGTATAACATGAATTTTTATGGAATTTACAAGGATTTTGCAATAAAATTATTTCAAAATCAAGCAAAACTATATATTTACACTAATTATTTAGATTCCCAAAATGCCAAAAGGTCCCGCTTAATTCCACTACGAAATGACAAGAAAATATGCCTGAAACAGTAACGATTTGCAACATTGATTGACCTATACAGCAATGCTGTATTGTCACCCACAATATGATTGTGCCTAGGCTATAATATAAGAATTGTTAACAGTAACATTACTTATTTTACCGGTTTTGTCCACAATAAAATACCAGTAATACCAGTATACTAAGTTTTAGGATACTGGCAATACCAGTATTGTGAACAACACAATACTGGTACAACTAGTATTGTGAAAATATACAATACTGGTATTACCAGTATTGTGCCTAATACAATACTGGTACAACTAGTATTATATATATAGCACAATACTGGAAAAACTAGTATTGTTTACAATACAATACTGGTACAACTAGTATTGTCAAAAATTACAATACTGGTATTTCCAGTATTGTAAAAAAATGCAATACTGGTAAAACTAGTATTGTAAAAACACAATACTGGAACAACTAGCATTGTAAGCAACACAATACTGGTACAACTAGTATTGTATAATTATACGACCGCAAAAATTTTGCGGTCGTATTATGTTATGGCGCAGTCGTTGGCGTCGGCGTCGGCGTCGGCGTCTGTGGCCAGCATAACTTTGTTTCTAGTGGACGGATCATCTTCAAATTTCAGTATGTGGTTTCTTGGCATAATGGCTATCCCGGGTTTTAATTTCGGGTTTATGGCCCCACCCGTTTCAGAAAAAGGGGCCAAAAAGGGGTAAAATTGGGTATTTTTGTGTCTGTGGACAGCATAACTTTGGTTCCAGTGAACAGATCATTTTCAAATTTTAGTATGATGTTTCTTGGCACATGCTTTAGCCCAGGCTATAATTTTATGTTCCTGGCCCCGCCCGTTTTAGAAAAAGGGGCCAAAAGGGGTTAAATTGGTTGTTTTCACATATTTGACTGTAGAATCTTTATTATATATCGGATTTTGATGGGGTTTCTTTCAGTAAACTCCTTAGA
>MJUU01024689.1:0-15298 GCA_002080025.1 Modiolus philippinarum
TCATAAGTCAAAATAATAACAATTCTTATAAATGTATTACATTAAAATTATCACATCAATCATTATTAATATCACATTACTATTTCATATCAAAAGTTCATATTGTATACGTGGTTAATACATATGATTGAACCAGAGTACGGTACCATTTATCATGTTTAAAATATGTGTAAACAGACATTGTGGAACGGACAATTGATTCGTTACAATACGTGTATATAAAAATGTACTTCCTCTATTCGGTATAATTCGCTTTTCACACAGTGCAAATAAATGTTCTGTATTAAACCAAATTGTCGCATGTACTCTTTACTATATGACTAATACTTTTTACAACATTCTAATAGTTGAAATATTGCTATAAAACAAACTAGAAATTAACTTGAAAGTATAAACGAAAAAGTACTTTCAAGGGAGATAATTAGAGTTTCTAAATAGCATAGGTTGTATAAAATATCATGTAAACCTACCACTTGTGGAGTGAAATATACAATGGTAACAGGATAAGTATGGCAACAGCAATTACATCTTCAAATTCAGTAGTAAACTAGATATACCATTCTGTAAATCAAAATGTATAAATATAATAGCTAGTCCAGTATTTTACAAATATCTATATACAATAAAATATAACAATTGATTTGTACGATGCAAATCTAGAAACTGCATATTTACTTATACCAGTATTATAATTTACATGAAAATATTCCTGTTACATTCTAAACAGAGTTACGATCTAGACAAAACTACGGCTAACCCATAAAATAATGGTTGATAACTCTGAGTCTAGTTCAGACAGAAACGTATAAAAATATCGTCTGCTAGTAAATTGAAAACATACAGGTAAAATATATCAAATTGACTATTTGGCAATTATAACTTTATAATCAGCCTTTAAAATTCATCATGTACACCACTCATACATCATTCATACTAGTGTTAAAGAGACATGCCTAAGGGAACGACCATTTGATTTTTATGGGGGGCTATGGTCAAATTTAAAATAAAAAGGCAGGACGCCAAAAATCTAGAAAAAAATAACCAGGACAGTACTTGTCCTGAAAAAAATGCAGGCTGGTAGATTTTGCTGTATAATTTTAAGGATATTGAAATGAAAAAGTCAGGCGCGCGTAAGCGCGCAAAAAAAAATGCAGGCTTTCAATTTTCCAAAAATAAAAAGGCAGGATGGAAAATTTGACCATAGCCCCCCCATAAAAATCAAATGGTTGCTCCCTAAGTGCGATCGAAATGCAAGGCGTCCGAGAATGTAGATTTTCTATCACCGATAGTTTCCGTGTTAATTCGTGAAAAATATTAAAAGAGATTGTTAATAAAGTTAAGAAACTTACATTAAATGTCGATATCCAGAATAAGTATGAAAATCAGTAGTGGTAGATCAGAATATCAGAATTGACATGGCGGAAAACACAACTTCACAGTTCCAAATCTTTGGTATATTCACCCAAGTCGAACAAAGAAAATCACAAGAGCCGCGAAAAATGAACTAACCAATGAAACTGTCCAAAACACAAACGTGACCAAATGAATATTCAAGAGATAAGCTTCAAGTACAATACGTCATAAGGATTGAACCTTTGACAGAAATTACGTTTCAAAATTAAATAAAACCGTTTTCAATTGAGAGTATTTTATTATAAATAGAACAAAATATAAATTACAAGTTTAAGATAAATATACAAAATAAACACACTGCTACATTCTCCCCTCTGTGCGAAAATGACTTCCACGTCATCCAAACCAGATCTTCCCCCTCTCCGAAAAATTGACGTCCCGGCAATCTTCTAAACACTAGTTGGTACTTCTAAGTATCTCCAAGATGGTTCGAGACATTTCCATTTCCAAGCCCTTGAATGCTCCTTTCCTTGCTTCTGACCTTCAAAAGCAAGTCAGGTTGTTGAATGGTGGCTTGTTTGGTGACAACTTAGTCCTGAAGATATGTCGGAGGTTTCCGGTTCCTCTGTGGTCTTATAGCAACTGGTGGGTCATGTGGTAATAAACGTCGTCTTCTTTGTGGCACTGCTGTTCCAGGAGTTGTGGTGGGATCATCTGCATCTTGTGATGAGTCTGTCAGTGCATCCCCATTTAGATCTGAAGCGTTGTCTTCAGCAACATCCTGGGCTGTCAACTGTACAGGTTCCACATCACCTACAGGGGTTGGTTCTGCAGCGCTTCTGTCGTCTGCAGGAAGAGCGTCCTCTTCAAAACTAGTTCCCTGCTGATCGAACGATCTCTCGGCTCCAGCATGGCCGTCGCCACGGAAACCAAGAGAATCTCCTTCCTGTCTATCTGCAGCTGGTTCATCACTGTGTGGTGGACTGCGTGACAGGTTCATAAACCACAAATCCAAACTCCTGCTCCGACTCCTCATCCGATTCCTCCTCAGTGGTCCTGTTCACACTATCTTGATCGGATTTCGTCGGTTCCTTAGGCCTAGTCATCACTTTCTTCTGCCTGGATGCAGGACGTTTTTCCTCAATATCAGATGGCAGATGTCCTATTGGCAAGAGATGATTCCTATGTAGAGTCCTCTTTCTTCCTTCGCCATTTTCCTTTTTGACCTCGTACACTGGTATTTCACTGTTGGGTTGGTTTACAATCCTGTACGGGTCATCTTCCCACCTATCTGCAAGTTTGTGCTTGCCCTCGAAGGCCAGGGTCTTCACAAGGACTCGGTCTCCGGGCTTCAATACTGCTCCTTTCACTCGTTGATCATATCCTGACTTTTGGCGTTTCTGGGCGTCGCTGATGTTTCTTGTTGCCACATCGTAAGCTCTTCGTAGGCGATGTTTCATGTCCTCTGCATACTTTGTCTTTGGTACTATTTCACCGTCCTCTCCTAAACCAAAGGCGATGTCGATGGGTAGCTTTGGTTCCCTTCCGAACATTAGATAGTATGGTGAAAATCCTGTTGACGTTTGGCGAGTAAAGTTGCATGCATGGACTAGGCTGGCAACATGCGACTTCCAATTATTCTTCTTGGTGTTTTCCAAAGTGCCAAGCATACTGAGTAGAGTCCGGTTAAACCTTTCGGTGAAACCATTTCCAATCGGATGATATGGCGTTGTCCTGAACTTTCTCATGCCGGTAATACTGCACAGCTCTTTAATGATCTTTGATCCAAAGTTGGCACCTTGATCCGAATGGATCCTCTCTGGGAGGCCGTAGTGGACAACAAAGTTGTTGAAAAACGCATCAGCCGTTGTCTTTGCTGTTTGGTTGCGTGTTGGTATAGCCAATGAGTAGCGAGTGAAGTGGTCCGTTATTACCAGCAAGTTCTCAAAACCGCCCTTGGATCTCTCAAGTGAAAGAAAGTCCATGCAGACCAATTCAAGGGACTGAGTTGTCTGTATGTTGATAAGTGGAGCTCTATCGCTGGCTGGCTGTTTCCGACGAATGCACCTGTCGCAGTTCGTAATCAAATCCTCCACATCACGGCTCATGCCAAACCACACAAAACGGTCTCTTACTAGAGATAAGGTTTTATCTCTCCCTTGGTGCCCCATATCATCATGTAGAGCTGACAACACTTTACCAATACAGGCTTCAGGTAGAACAAGTTGTTTTCTCTGGTCTCCACTGTCGTTAATGATTCTGTGAAGAACACCGTCGACGATACTCAACTTGTCAAAGTTGTTCAGGAACCAACTATTCCAGGGTGTCCGTTCAAGCTGGTCCTTGTGTGGCTTCTGATGTTGTTCAACCCAAAATATCCAATCACCGATGTTAACATCTCTCTTCTGTTCTGACTTGATGTCCACCAGATGTTGCGATGGTAACTGAGGATCATCATTGGAAACTGTTGTCACGGAAAGTGTCTTGGCGAATGGCTGTGCATGCTGTAGGTTGCAAATTGCTTTCACAGAATCTGTGCTGATGTTGGTACGTCCAAGCAGTTCTGGTAGTCTGGAGAGCGCATCTGCATCAGCATTGTTGGAACCAGGCCTGTAGACAATGTTGAAATTGTAGTTGGACAACGCAGCAATCCATCGATGACCTGTGGCATCCAGTTTAGCGGTCGTCAGAACATAGGTCAACGGGTTGTTGTCTGTAACCACGGTGAAGGTGTTGCTGTAGAGGTAATCATGGAACTTCTCAGTCACTGACCATTTAAGAGCTAGAAATTCCAACTTATGGACTGGATAGTTCTTTTCGGTCTTGCTGAGGCCTCTGCTGGCATAGGCGATGACCCTCTTCTTTCCTTCTTGGTCTTGGTACAACCACTCTTCATATCGCAGGCGGTATAGTAGTTGTTTCGACCCAAAGCTTCGAGGATCTCTTCACTTCTGGGTAGGGCATAGGAGTCCTTGATTGCCCTGGTGTTGAGTTGCCTTTAGTCCACACACATCCGCAGTTTACCATCTTTCTTTCGGCACAACACAACATTGGATGACCAGGGAGAGTGCGATCGACGGATGATTCCAGCTGCAAGAAGTTGCTGTAGATGATCGCGAACCTCATCAAACATGGCAGGGGGAATTCGTCTGTGTCGTTGCTTAAATGGCACTTCATCCACAAGTTCAATCCTGTGTCTGACTGCATCTGTGTGGCCAATGTCTGTGTCAGAGGAACTAAAGACATCTCTGAACTGTCTGAGTAGTTTAAGTCCTTGCTGTAGCTGTTCATCTGTTAGAGTAGATGGTAGGTTGACGTCATCGAGTACATCGTCTGTAGTGTCCTTAGGTAGCTCCATGTCAGCAACGGAAACTGGTTGCAGTTCGCAAATGATGGCATTTGGCGACACTGTAATGGTTCTAGTGGTGACGTTGCTGATGTGAACTGGAATGATGGAGTTGCCTCTGTACTCGTATGAAATCAGTGATGGGGCAATGTCCAGATCAGTTGGTATTGCAGCTTTGTCAGTGTGCTGAAGTACACCACAAACTGGGTGATACGGCAGTTCGTGGTCCAAGTATCCTTGAAGGACAACATCTCTGTTAGGAGCTATCCGTATGGTCTTGCCTTCTGCACATTTCACTATCGCCAGTCTGTTTGACCTCTTCTGCAGTTCCTTCTCCCTGAGCATCATGCATCTGAAAGACATGTACCATGGCGTGAATAGGTCTGCATTCTGAGGGAATCTGGATCCAAAGCGTTGCTTTACGTCATCCATGGCAGACTTCAAAATGTTGGTACCAATCAACAGAGGAACGCTCCTGTTGTAAGTGCTGTCAGGTACAACAAGTAAAAGGCAGTGGCGAGGTGTATCTGGCGTTGACGTTCCTGGTAGTTCCAAGTCAGCAGTTATGTAGCCTAAGTATGGCATGTCCTGGCCATCAGCACACTCGATGTTGATCGGCTGTTCAGGTAAGTACTGTCGGTGGAATGACTCGCTGACTGTGCTTACCGTCGACCCAGTATCCAAAAGTGCTGACACTACAATGCCGTTGATCTTAACTGTGACTTCATTCGGACTGCCAAGTAATCCAGTAGTATCTCCCGTTGAATGTTGTTGCTGGTTGGCGTAAGTCCTGTCTTCAGCATTCATCTGCTGGAACACGTAGGCCTGTTGTGAATGGTCCAGTCTAACTCGGCAACCAATGGCTATGTGTCCTTCATTTCCACAACGGAAGCATATGGTCGGTTCCCTGAAGCGTGGACGAGGAGGAGTCGGAGCAGTTGGTGGATCGGGTGAGTAGTCAGGATTTACTGGTTGGCATGTGGTATCGTCATCCCAGTATGGTCTCTGTCTACGCTTCCTGTGGTGAGGTCTACGACTTTTCCTCCTGGGTTGGCTATTGTACGGAATGGACTGTTCGTAGTCATCAAGGAACTGATTGAGTCTTACTATCTCTTGCTTGAGGTCCTCCATTCTAGATGTACGGTAAGTAGATGTAGAATGGTATCAAAAGTAAGTCCTGGAATCTACAATTAATGAAAACATGCTAAGAAATAAAAAAAATTACAAACCTTTTTGAAGTGTCGTTGATGGCAATCTACAAAAGAAATAAAGCTACAAGAGAAAAAAATTATCTGAAAAACAAATGAAATAGATATCTGAAAGGCAACAAAAACTTCAGGAATCTACAGGGCATATACACTACATCAAACAACAATAAACTGTGTAAGTGTAAAGTGTAACTAACACCTAGTGTATGTACAAAAATGAGAAAAAAATTAAATGTCAAAAAATGTTTGAAAAAAAATAAAGTGTATTAAACTACTATTTTTAACTTGGTATAAAGCGACAAAAAAAAGTATGCAAAATATACAAAGTGATTGGCTTACCTCATACAGTAATTAAGTTTCCAAATAACAATGAATAAGTACACACAAATAAACTAAACTAAATAAAGTCGGATTTCCAAAATGAGAAATCCAAAAAGTCTAAGTTACTAAAGTAACTTCCGGTTCAACAACTGGATCTTCAATATTGATTTCCGGCAAAAAGTCAACACAAACACATGGGCAAGGTGTAAATAAAAGCACATGGCATCTTGGACTTCCGGACATAACATTACAATAAAGAAACATCTGCGCATGTCACAACAACCATCTGCGCATCACAACAGGAAACACATAATGATGACATACTCCACATATATACTGGTAACTGTGCCAGTTTATTAAAAAGATCTGGAAAACAACAATACATTCATAAGTCAAAATAATAACAATTCTTATAAATGTATTACATTAAAAATATCACATCAATCATTATTAATATCACATTACAGTTCATATTGTATACGTGGTTAATACATATGATTGAACCAGAGTACGGTACCATTTATCATGTTTAAAATATGTGTAAACCGACATTGTGGAACGGACAATTGATTCGTTACAATATGTATTTCCTCTATTCGGTATAATTCGCTTTTCACACAGTGCAAATAAATGTTCTGTATTAAACCAAATTGTCACATGTACTCTTTACTATATGACTAATACTTTTTACAACATTCTAATAGTTGAAATATTGCTATAAAACAAACTAGAAATTAACTTGAAAGTATAAACGAAAAAGTACTTTCAAGGGAGATAATTAGAGTTTCTAAATAACATAGGTTGTATAAAATATCATGTAAACCTACCACTTGTGGAGTGAAATATACACTGGTAACAGGATACGTATGGCAACAGCAATTACATCTTCAAATTCAGTAGTAAACTAGATATACCATTCTGTAAATCAAAATGTATAAATATAATACTAAACTCAAAAAGCTAGTCCAGTATTTTACAAATATCTATATACAATAAAATATAACAATTGATTTGTACGATGTAAATCTAGAAACTGCATATTTACTTATACCAGTATTATAATTTACATGAAAATATTCCTGTTACATTCTAAACATTTTGTAACGTAAAAAGAGTTACAATCTAGACAAAACTACGGCTTATTTACTTTTCTAAAACCCATAAAATAATGGACGATAACTCTAAGTCTAGTTCAGACAGAAACGTATAAAAATATCGGCTGCTAGTATATTGAAAACATACAGGTAAAATATATCAAATTGACTATTTGGCAATTATAACTTTATAATCAGCCTTTAAAAATATTGGCTTGGATTCATCATGTACTTTACTCCATAAAAACCACTCATACATCATTCATACTAGTGTGTAAGACGATCGAAATGCAAGAGGTCCGAGAATGTAGATTTTCTATCACCTATAGTTTCCGTGTTAATTCGTGAAAAACATTAAAAGAGATTTTAATAAAGTTAAGAAACTTACATTAAATGTCATAATGTCGATGTCCAGAATAAGTATGAAAATCAGTAGTGGTAGACCAGAATATCAGAATTGACATGGCGGAAAACACAACTTCACAGTTCGAAATCTTTGGTATATCTGCCCAAGTCAAACAAAGAAAATCACAAGAGACGCGAAAAATGAACTAACCAATGAAACTGTCCAAAACACAAACGTGACCAAATGAATATTCAAGAGATAAGCTTCAAGTAAAATACGTCATAAGGATTTAACCTTTGACAGAAATTACGTTTCAAAATTAAGTAAAACCGTTTTCAATTTTGACAGTCAGCTTATCATGGCCGAAACTTTATTTAGTAATTTTGTGGCAGAACACAACTTGCCATTTCTTGTTGCTGACCACTTTACTCAGTTGTGTTCAAAACTTTTTCCTGACAGTAAAATTTTTATGCTCACTTCTCTGTGCCAAACAAAACCAAAATATGGAGTGTCATGAGTATTGTTCAGACTCAGATGTACTGAAAAGGGCAAAATCAGCTTGTGTGGAATATAAGAATGAACTGAAGAAATAAAGTATATTTATCATTAGTTCTTATTGGTGTTTGTAGATGTATACAGTGCACATGTCATATATTTGGGCTGAAAATGTCGTTCGCGCAAAATCTCCCCCTCATCTGTTATAGCTGAGGGGGAGATCTCCCTCATTGAAGGTTTCAGAGGTTGGCAGGTATGATTGAAATATTAATAAAGTATTTTATTATAAATAGAACAAAATATAAATTACAAGTTTAAGATAAATATACAAATTAAACACACTGCTACATATCCACAATGCCGTAGTTTCTGAAATTGTGAAATGCTCCTTGTCATCATGTTGGATCAATAGTAGATCAGGAAAAAAACAAACTTGATATGAATATTATAGGGTCATCTTGGTCATAAATTACACACTGATGAAGGGTTCTATGATGTTTTATTAAACACAGACAAAATACCCTACAAAACAGATAACAATACATTACTAAAATCAATACAAAGAGGAATAACTCCATATGAATATAGGACTAAACAATTGTAAACATAAATAATAGCTATAGTCTATGCAAATATAGCCAAACTAACTATATAGTGTTATTAATGGATTAATATTATAATCTCTGATGTGCAAGTAAACTATCAAGCATAGCTGTTATTGCTGATATAGCTGTAAAATTGCTACAATAGCACCAGACTCAATGGTCAATCAAATTATCGGTACTCTGCACATTACGGTTTGTAGTATTTAATTAATACTGTAGGTTTACAATCAAGCGGAGTATATACGCACGATTACACAAATCAATAAGTAATCACAAATAACAAAAACATACATGTAAACACAAACAGACTGAACTAAAAATAAAAATAGACATACAGACAATACACAGAACTAAAAATGACATATAACACAGATCCTTACCATGTATATCATACAAGGGCAAGCAAGACACCATGGATTTCACTAAAGGCTGCTACTTTACACCTCTAATCTGATTACTAATACACATGTATTACTGGTCCTGTACAAAATATAAAGATGACACTAATAAATATAATGTTGCGAAAATATCGCAAATCACAATAAAAACATTACGGACCATTTACTTTACAATAATTTAAAGATAAAATATAATAAAATACAGCCTCATATGTACAATTACTCAATATAACTAAATCTACTCCATTTCATTTTACTCAAAGTATTTCTTTGAGTTTGTCATATTTCATTAGAGTAAAAATACGTTTCTCTCTATCACTCATTCACTGATTCACTCGAAAAATAAGTTTCATACAGATTTATTCAAAGGATCAAATTAGTTGTATATTAAAGACTAAGAAATGTTAGTTACTGACCTTATTAGAAAATAATAAATATCCAGAAATATGTAAATTTATAAATGTTGAAAAGTCACAACAAAATCATGTCCACTGACAAACAAAGAATTTCAAAAGAGTGTCTTAGTGCGGGAAGTAACAATCCAATCAGAAATAAGATACAATGACATATGACTTGTTTACCAATGAGAATTGGAAATGAAGAATAAAAGAACTGACATACTAAAGAGTATGAGAAGGAGTAATATAAAGAAGAAATAGATGAACTCAGAAATAAATTTAAATACTAATTAATATTAACTATCCTGAAATAATTAATTAATAATAATAATTAACTTGGTGAATTTCAGTCTATCACATAAATATATTACATGCTGTTCTCCACTAGGTATGCAGCACTAACAAGACACATGAAGTCCAATGATTAACTTCCAGGATCTCATTTTCAACCCTTATGTTATATGGTCAGTCAATTAACTGTTTCCTTTCTGCCTGTCATCTTGGATAATGAATAAATCTGCAAGACACAATTTTGATTAGAACTATTGTGCCAAAGTTTATTTCCAACTGGCCAAATGGTTTCAGGAGATCTTCGAATGCACTTCAATAATAAACTGTGTTGCCCATTGGTACCTAATTTGACAAATCCCTCATTTTTTTTCAATCACACGTGTTCATATTTTAACACAAACCACGTGGTCAATCATATGGGTCAAAGCCTTGTTAAAGTACATGTTTGTCCATACATTTAGGTACGTCATTTGTCTCTTTTGTTATATATATCTGCTCGTCTTGCTTTCACTAATTATGTATATGTATTATATTTAATTATTGCTCCTGCTACGCAGTTTGTCTGCGTCCGAGCGTATATTTTTGTATTTATGTTTATGTACCCTGGAGGCATAATTGTTCAATAAAATTGTTGTGAACTTAGTATATAAATGATTACAATTTTTGTACATTTTGACGTCACCTTATTTCCCGTATTTTTATGTCATTGTTTACGACGTCATGTAATTGTTGTCTGAATCTTTGAGCTGTGTGGATGTTATGTTCATGTTGGTGTGTTGTTATATCCTGTATAATGGATTGAATGAAGATTAAATGATGTTTTTATAATGGATGTTCAATGTTTACGACCGCTCGACTATGGACTATGAATTTTGGATATTAATTTAACCTAATTTTATTACAAAAATCTTGAAAATCTTGAATCTTGAAAGGGGACATTACAGATACATTGTGATTAAGTTTGGTTGTTTCTGATGAAAAGATCTTTTTGTTTTTTTCATTGGGTCCAATTTTAACAATATTCCCTGCTAGTGGCCAATTTTGATGAAGAAGTATTGTTACAATACTAATCACCCACTTCTTAAGAAACATTCATACCATGTTTGGTTTAACCCTCTTGATGCCAAATTTAAATTATTGACGTTATGACGTCGACAAGGAGTCATTGAATTTGCACGTCGCCAGTGCCGAATTCTTTTGACGTTACGATTTATCAGTCTGTATTTGTTTTGCCTATTATATGAACGTGACGCAGTGCTACATGCTGTGCTACAGACAAAATTTACAGTGTAAAATGTGTGCACGAAGTGCTGTTATGTATTTAATCTTTTATTCGTTGTCCAGTTATATATTTTCGAGTAGTTTATTCAAGAATGTACCACGTAGATAGAAAGAATTTCGCCATTTTTAATTTTCAATTAAATATTGTGTTTTATTTTTCGTATACAAATATTTTCAATCGTGATTAAACATTTATACTTTTTTCACCAAAGTCACAGTTTGTATGTTGCAAATAAGAGGCGATGTAATGTGGAAGCAAAATATTTGGAAAAAAAAGATCAAAAACAATGATACTCGAATAAAATATTTTACAAAGCTACATTTTGCAAATTATTTTACAAAGCTACATTTTGCAAATTATTCGGAAAACGAAAGTTGATAATCCCGTTCTTTTTCTTTATATTTTTGGAAAGTATTTTAGAAGATTTACTTTTTCTATATTTAATTAAAAATCTATATTACAAAGAAACTTTCATGTGAAATAGGGAATAAAAAAATTATGAAAAAAGTAGGTCTTCTATGACCTTCTATCATATATGTTAAAGCACGGCATTCGTTGCTGGAGATACAAACCTTACTTTTGATAAGATTTATTACCCTTGTCTATGGGAATGTGAAATGACAACTTTTAAATTTTTTTTATCCGAGTGTTTTTCGTACTTGCCTGGCATGATTAACAATTTCGTTGGCGATTTCCAATAATTTATCAAAAAATCTAAATGCACTGAACAAGATAGCTCATTGTCGCTTTCCCATAAAATGTCACGCCATTGCAGCGGAATTTACATATAGCTATCTTTTTGTAACGAAACGGTTATTTGGGAATTTTTATTTGGTGTACTCGAACAAGACAATTTTGATATGATGATTGTAGGAGTGTCTCAAGAAAGAGGTATGGCCGCTGTCCCGTGAATGTATTTCCTTCAGAATATCAATTTTAAGAATGCATGCAGTAAATCTTCTCTGAAACAGTTATAACATGTCTTCTGTTATATGCACTATTATCATAAAATCAATACAAATGTAAATTCACACCTTTAGATAAAAGATTCGGCCACTAAACTTGTCACTTGAAAGCCATTTTCACAGATTTTGACAATTTTTGTAGGTTTTCTTAAATAAAATTCGTTGTATAGCACCTCAAGAAACAAATCAAACTGACTGCCATTTGGAAGGGCAAATGTTTATATGGTACACTCACAAATAAAAACAAATTATTTTGGTTCTTAGTGTCCTTTGACTATAACCATCTTCTCAAACACTGTAAAATGTCTCAAATGAACACAGAAGGCTATTTATGGCCACTTTCGACAGCTAATATGTCAGAAAACGTACAAGTACGGTATATATTAATTTATTCCTAGGAAGTACACATACCAGAGACCACCTTAAATGATTCTCGACAACAATTGAGCATATTTTGAAATTGACCCAACATAGGAACAAAATTCATGGCTAAATGGCCATACAGGTACTTCTCTCTTTAAGTGCGAATACATTTCAATGAAATACATCATGTAACTTATGCATGTACAAATAATCAAAATAAAAAAATATGGCACACATACAATATATTAAAACACTTCAGTATTAACCTCCTGCACGCCCTGAGGGACATTTACTGCCACATGGAACCATAATTTTTGTTTTACATTTACATGGTTTGCTTTGACATACATGTTCTTACATTTTAATCATTCGATAGAAAGAGAAACATTGACCCTTTTAGCGGCAGTGTGATGGGAAATTTTACTTGGGGCCCAGTGTGAAGTCTCGACTTGCCAATTAAGTATCTCCAAGTCTCCTATAAGTTTGCGCAATCGAGGATCTAACCGTTTTATAAGTCCTAGCTGGCGAAGTGGACAGGATTAGGACAAAACTTTATTTCCCACTACATTGTATTTTATGATATTGGCTGCAGA
The DNA here is from genome assembly GCA_002080025.1 of Modiolus philippinarum. Classification (NCBI taxonomy): domain Eukaryota; kingdom Metazoa; phylum Mollusca; class Bivalvia; order Mytilida; family Modiolidae; genus Modiolus; species Modiolus philippinarum. The sequence goes on from MJUU01024689.1 coordinate 13,059, forward strand.
TTATATTAAGATTTGCATTATATTTCCCTCCGACCGTACGCGTGCAGTCCGGACCATACTCGTATACTTATTTTGAAAAAAAAATACGCGTACGATCGAAATATGCGTATGGTCCGGAACATATACACACAATATAGAGACCCTACTTTTATTCTCAAGAGGGGCATATCGATTATTACAAACATACATACCATTCATGCACTAAGAAAGTAGAGAAAACATTCTCCTGTCTAGTTTTATTCATTCTTATACTGGCCTAATTTTACTATAGGGAACCCTCTACTTTAGGATGACGATGTTTCTACTTTTACCACGGAAGGTTTTGGTCAGGGTTAAAGTTTAATTTAATGTCCTATTGTCGATTGTCATTGTTACTTGAAGTTAAGAATACGGTTAGCCTATCTACTACATATAATGATGTGTTCTTTTATAACTAAAGGCCACCTATGCCTAATTTTGAACTATGTAATCAGTCCTAGCTGGCAAAGTGGACAGGATTAGGACAAAGCTTTTATTTCCCACTTCACTGTATTTTATGCTATTGGCTTCAGATTATATTTAGATATGCATTACATTTCCCCCGACCGTACGCGTGCGGTCCGGACCATACTCGTATACTTATTTTGAAAAAAAACGCGTACGATTATTCATTTAATTCAAAGTCCGATTCTTTTTGTGTTCAGGTATCAAAAAATGGTGCAACAAACTTGTTTATCAATTTAAAATCAAGGCTAAACAATCAAACAAGTCATACCGATTTCCTTTGGATAAAAAATTTGGCTAAATATTGATGTTATTTGTTTGGCCATAAGGTCGAAATGCTGAAAGATTTTTTTCCAAAATAACTATAGTTAGCTGAGAAATTTTTAAGATAAAGTAAAGAAGGCTGGTATGTTTACCGTGGTAGTTGGTATAGTTCATAGACCACTTAGTCACTATTTCGTTTTTGTTTATACAGTACAGAAAGAGACATACCATAACTAATCACTGTGATAGTGGGGATGTCTAGGAAAGTGATGGGGATTAATATTAACCTAGAAAAATTGTTTATTGGGGCAATAAAACTCAAGTTTTGTCAAGACATATCCTTTTTTACAGGTAAAAATCTAATTAAGAAGGCTGACTTCAAAGAAATTACAGGTAAAACAGGTAATAAAATTTAATCCTTCCCACTATGTTTTATTGCTTTTTAGGTCTAACACAGTGATAGTATGTCTGTGAATTTATGTCTAAAGGATTAAAATGTATGTCTCTCCTAGTGATTTGTTATGGTACGTCTCTTTCTGTACTGTATTGTCACATACACAATTCTGTATACATATGGCAAATAAAGTTCTTGTATTCTTTAAATGAAAATACATTTTTATGGAAGATTTGACGGGAGAAAAAAAATATACAAAATGGACAGGTTGAGGGCCAGATTATTTCTCAACCCAAAGTGCTGGTCATAAGTTTTTTTTTTGCAAATTCAGACAAGAATTTTGTTTCCAACCCCCCCCCCCCCCNCCCCCCCCCCCCCCCCCAGAAAATCAAATAGTCCGTGCCTAAGACTACAATGCAGATTGCAGAAGAAAATCATGTACATTTTTAGACATTGTTCGAATGGTCTGTTAAATTACTAAATCACCACAAACGTCTTTAGTAATTATTAATCAGGTTTTCGTGGTTATAGCCTAATAAACTGATAACAAACTTGAGTAAACTACGCTCATTTATTCTGGTTGAATTGCCCGAAAAATGATATAAATGATCATTATAAAATTTATGAAAATTATGCCCATTGACATTGTTTGCACAATTTTTCCCGAAATTTGCTAAATCGCTTTTTGCAGACGTAAAAACGCCAAATGCTGTGGTGCTGTTCTCACCGACATCGTTCCAAAAAATATGTGACCCCTTTTCCATTACAATGACGTCATGAAAACGTCATTACAAAGTGACGTCATTGCTAAGAAATGCAACTGTGACAATAGACAGTCGTTGGAACAAAAATAGACACTTTTTTATTATAAAATGTCGATTTTATTTACAAACGCAAACTTTATTACAAAACGACATATATGTCACCTTGGCATTAAACCCCCAGACGACACATATGTCGCCGTGGCATCAAACTCTCGGACGACACATATGTCGCCTTGGTATTAAGAGGGTTAAATCCATTCGGTGGATCTCTAGAACAAGAAAATATCTGCAAGCATTTCCCATCAGGTTTGAAAAATCATGTTCTCTGCTGGGTG
>MJUU01024693.1:3955-17613 GCA_002080025.1 Modiolus philippinarum
GATGCCTCTACCGGTGGACTATTAGTCTCCAAGGGTATTCACCAACCAAGTAGTCAGTACTTCGGTGCTGACCCGAAAACCGATTTAATTGAAACATGCAATATCTAATCTTTACAAAATTTTGTTAAAAACTAAGGAGTATCTCCCTCATGCATAGTTCTGTCCTTTGCTAAATTTCGGCTTTTCTATTTAGATTCCTTTGGTTATTTGTTCTCTATCAGCTTTTACACGTGTTTTGGTTAATGGACTTCCAAATGTTTTGGCTTGATCTGCACTGATAAGACACAAAATGTCGAAACGCGCATATGCAGAAAATAAGTTAACTGTAACTAAATTGGTATTTTGTTATGTTTGTATACAACATGTTTATAAAAAGGTTTTATTTATCCTATAATTTTGTATTCTGTCTTGCTTGTTAATGTTCATGTTTAGAATTCATCATTCTCTTATGATGCACGCTTATTATCTATTCCTTGCACGAATAGTTATTTGTGACACATAACGAGACTTTGAAGCTGGAGTTAGATATGAACTCGCTGAATCGCTTTTACAGGAATTATATTGGTCAAGCGCCAAGTAATAACACATCACGCTTGATGTGCTATTATTTTGTCGACGTTTTTATTGGATCACTGTGAAATCTAGTTGGCCGTGATTCACGTTACCTAGCAACGGCGTTGTTGTTTGAAACAAAAACAGCAGTTCGGCACTAAATATTATGAAAATCATAAGACAAATAGTTTTAACAACTCGAAAGAATTGTATATCGCTGGATATCAACTCTCGTTATGTAATTTCAAATAAAAAGGAATGAAAGTTATTTCTCAAAACACATATTAATTAAGAAAAAAAATCTCAATACAATGACAAAATCAACAGATGGGTTTTTTCCGTCAGAATTCAGAAACTAAACGATGTATATTGGAACCGAAAATGTACAAAGTAGAATGAATTAAACAAAAGACCCCAGAAACTCACGTCAACATTTTGGGTGTCACAACGAAAGCAGTGAATATACACATTAATAATTCATGCTAGAAATGGATAAAATTAAACGAAATCATGTCAGCTGTTGGCTTAATTTACACAACGCATACCTTTATTTATTTGTTTTGTCTTTGTCATACTATCTCAATTCGTGTTCGATTTGGATTGCCGTGATTTTGGATTTATGATTTTAGAATTTCCCCTTTCCTCGTTCTTGCTTTGGTATTCATTTGCCGATGTATTATATATCCCCCTGTAGACAAAGCAGCATACAATATATTTCACGGTTTGATTAGGATTAACATCGCCTGTAAACAGTTTTTTTAGTAGGGCTATTGAAGTGAAACACATATTCAGATAAATCTGGGAAGGCTAATTATGAAAAAGAATGCATTTTAAGTAAAAATTATATCAGTTACCTTAAAGAAGGGGTTAATTGGTTCTGTTAATTTCAACAGCAGGAATAATCTATACGAGATGTTTTTCTTTATTTATTCCATGTTTTACTTGTCTATGGCACGCGATAGTAACAAAAATGCGGTATACCTAGTATTTCGAACGAAAACTAGGGGTTTTCGTGCGAAATACTAGGTATACCGCACGTTAACTAGGGGTTTCCGATCGGTATACCTAGTATTTCGCACGAAAACCCCTAGTTTTCGTTCGAAATACTAGGTATACCGCATTTTTGTTACTATCGCGTGCCATACTTGTCCCTTGCATTCGTCCATCACAACTCGGTTAATTCCGTATCTTCATCTAACGTTTGGGGAAAAGCAGCCAGTACAGCCAAGGATAACCGACTGTGTCAATTCAATTGACTCGTTACTGTCGAACGTGTAGTTTGCACAGTGATTTCTTGTACAGAGCAAAACACTGTCCCAAAAGCTGCTTAGGGATTTGTTCAACCTATGCTAATTTCATCCCTCAAGATATTCTGTGGCCGTCACCATACCATCATTCAAAGATATGACTTGTCAGTATCCCAAATGAAAGTTGACATTTTCAGCTAGATTCACGTGTTCCCGCATTTGACTACTGATTTTGACATTTCCTAGATCGACTCGCTCAGTGTGACTGGTGTTGTTAACAGAGAAGGACATGCTTACCCTTCTGAAGCATCTGATGTCACTCTCAGTTTTACTGGAGTTCACACTTTGAATGCTGTGATTTCTATTTCTGTGCTTTGTATCTGTCTAACGTTATCGTTTTCTGCGTCTAATGTCATTGTTTTCTGTGTCCTCGTCTTTGCAATGTCTTTAGACTTCGATTTTTGTCATTTCCGCCCCTTTGTTCCTTCGTTTTTCTACTGCCGTTGTTTCGTAAGGTTTTAATAGTGATTTGAATCTGACTGTGCAGATACCATAATATACTATGCTCTTTTAGTTCATATAATTTTTCAAAATAAAATATCTTGTACCCTAGGCTATGAACCTACCCCAATTATCTGTAGTTATAACAATGTTTTCAATTACTAAACCATAAATGGAGCGGAATTTTTTTTTTTTAAATATCGAACTATTACAGGTCTGTTGCATCGGAAAACAGAATTCCATGAAATGACATTGAAATCCATGATGCACAGACAATTGACTTTTGGGGGTGGAGGGAGTATGCTGATATTGTGCTATAAAAATCTTACTTGGTTCAAAAAGAACAATATATTCCTAACTTTGCCGGTGAGAAAGAAAGCCTACCCCAAATTTTCCTTCCATAGTGTGTATGGGTTTTTTTTTTACCCAATCCCCTGAAAAATCAAAGGGTTTATAGGCATGAAAGTGAATCAGAACAGATCATGAACTTATTTGTTTGCGATAAAGCTACAAATTTATGTTCTGAATAAAAAGCGTTAGCTTCAGCAGTAAATATGGAACTAGATGATGGCAGTCTGCAGAAGCCACTCCATCCTTAGAGCCATCTGTGTAAATTTGCAAGTTTCAGGATGTTCAGATTTAATGCTTGCAAAGGCCTGCTTGATAACCAGAGAATTGGTATCAATCTTTTTAAAATTTGCGTAGTTTCACTCGTCTGTCTTCCAAAGATGGTTCATTAGCTGCAACATAGAGACTCTCCACAGGAGAAGTCCTGAACGCACCCAATGAAAGACGGAAACCTTGGTGATAAATGGTATCTAATTATTTAATATATGATTTACAGGCAGAACCATATATTGAACATCCTTAATCTAACTTTGATCGAATCAACGATCGATATCAATTTAATAAAACAGAGCTATCCGCGCCCCAGCCAGTACTCGACATAACTTTAAAAATATCTAATGCTTTGAGGCATTTGTTTTTTAGGCATTTTGATATGGGGAAGAAATGAAAGTTTACTATAAAAATTAAGCCTAGGAACTTGGCCTCTTTTACAATAGTAATAGGGCTATTGTACAGTTTTAGCCCTGGATCGGGGTTTTAGAGCTGGAAAATTTAAAACCGTTTTTAACAGCCCATTTTTCAATTCTTTTTAAGCACAGTTGCAGTTGTTTTTCAATATTATTCATGTTTTTGCCACGAAAGCAAATATGAAAATCATCTACATAGAGATACATTAATGTTATCTTTTAAAACCTGGGCCAAACCATTTACTTTAATAGTGTGACAGAGAGGATGCTTCCTTTTGGAACACCCGTCTCTTGTTCAAACGATCAGAAAATGTAGAGTTGACTCTAACATTGAACTCAGGATCCTTGAGAAAATTATCAATAAAATTAGGCAAGCTTCCTCTCAACCCCATATCGAAAAGATCTTTTAAAATTCCACATTTCCATGTTGTATCGTATGCCTTTTTGATGTCGAAAAGGATAGATACAGCATGTTCTTTCTTTGAAAGTGCATTTCTAATGAGTGTTTCAAATCGAACTATATGGTCTAATGTGGTGGTCCGACCTTATCGAAATCCATTTTGGATGTTCGACAAAAGACCGTTCGAGATACCAAACAAGGCGGTTGTTATCATTCGTTCCATTGTCTTACAGACACAACTAGTTAATGCTAATGGCCTAAAATTAGATGTTTAGCCCGTTTTGAAATAGGTACTATCGTTGCTTGTTTCCACATAGTGCTAGTTTCCCCGTTTCCCAGATTTTATTAAAAGTGTTTACAGAATATCCAGAGTTGGTATGGGAAGATGTTTGAGGAGTTGATAATGGATATCGTCAGGGCCACATGCCGTGTCATGCGCCTTATCCAAGGATTGTTTCAGTTCATCCATCGAAAACAATCTGTTGTATTCCTCTGTATTTTTATACCCCGCCATACGAAGTGGCGAGGTATTATGTGATACCCTCAGTCGTGTGTCCGTCTGTCCGGCGGTCTGTCTGTCCGTCCCCCGAAGGTTTCCGACTGATAACTTGTGAACTTGTGAACGATGAAACACAAGGTCTTCAATCTTGGTATTCAAGTTGTTTACCACAAAACTCAGGTCAAGATCGATTTGGGGTTCAGAGGTCCAAGGGGTTCTGGAGTTATGTCCCTTGAATTTTTGAAATTTTGCTAATTTTAGGGTTTCCGACGGATGACAAGGTCTTCAAACTTAGTATGTAAGTTGCTTACTCCAAAACTCAGGTCAAATTCGATTTTGGGTTCAGAGGTCCAAGGGGTTCTGGAGTTATGCCCCTTGAAACTTAAAAAAAGACTTGTTCCTTTTAGGCCGTTTTTCGGCCAATAAAATATTTGATTTATGTATTGATATTTGAAGTACCCTATATATAAAGGGCATACTGTATATTATATGAAATTGATATCACGTGACTCAATATGGTGGTCAAAATTAGACAATTCAACACCTCGAAAATACTAACGCGTTCAACATAAATTTAAATTTCTACTGATGTTTGAGCTTAAAATTATTAACAGACAATTAAGCATTCATATTTATCTAAAAAAAGAACAACAATTGATAGAATTTCTCTTTGTCCCCCGACGCAACGCGGAGCGGGGACATAGAAATGCCGGGCGTCCGTGTGTCCGTCCGTCACACTTTCTTGTAAGCGCTCTCATGCAGACAAATTATAACGGTTTTTGATGAAATTTATACCAAATGTTTATATCACTAATACCTTGGTCAAGTTCGAAAATCAGCCGTGGTCGATATTGTTTTACGGAGTTATGGGACTTTGACCGAAATCATGACTTTGTTATATCCAAAAATTGACCTTGTAAGCGCTCTCATGCCTACAAATTATGACGAATTTACATGAATTTATACCAAATGTTTATACCATTAATACCTTGGTTAAGTTCAAACATCATCCTTGGTCGATATTTTTTGACAGAGTTATGGGACTTTGAAGAAAATAACGACACCGTTTTAGCCAAAAATTAACCTTGTAAGCGCTCTCATGTCTACAAATTTTGACGGATTCTCATGAAATTTATGTAAAATGTTTATACCGCTAATACTTTGGTCAAGTTCGAATATCAGCCTCGGTCGATATTTTTGACGGAGTTATGGGACTTTGTTGAAAATAATGACTCTGTTTTATCCAAAAATTTACCTTCTAAGCGCTCTCATGGCAACAAATTTTGACAGATTTTCATGAAAATTATACCAAATGTTAATTCCACCTATACCTTGGTCAAGTGGGAACAACTGCCATGGTCGATCCTTTTTTATTCCCACATATTTAATTTTGTAACTGCCCTGAATGTTTGAAAATATTTCAATTTCATATACAGTATACTAGTTCACTGAAGACCTTATGGTGGCTTTGAGTTGTTATTACTCCCCTTTGGGTCGTTGTCTCTTTGACATATCTCCCGTTTCCCTTCTTTTTTCTAGTATATTGCATGAGCTGCGGGGGACCCTGGAAGTCTTTTCTTGTTAAAGTTATGACATCTGGACCGATGTTTGTATGGTTACAAATCAATAATTTAAAGTTATTGGATATGAAATAGAAATGAGGGGTATACCAGTTAAATACGAAAAAGAAATTAACAACATCATGTGGTCCTTCATTTGGGATGGCAAACCAAACAAAGTGTCAAGAGCTGTTTGTTGCCTCCCAAAAGAAAAAGGTGGTATGAATATGGTGAATCTCAGAAATTTTATTAAATCCAAGCAAGTTAAAAGTATGCATAATATTATAAATTCTGATCTTGAAAAGTGGAATGCAATAGGTAAATTCTGGCTAACCTCCCTTGACTCAAAATTTGATGAAGAATATTTCATCTGTACATGTTCTGATATCAATGGGTTAAGCCATTTAAAGATGTCAAAGTATTATGAAAACATCTTGACTTCTTGGGTTGAATTCCATAGCTTACAAAGGGCTAACGTTTTCTCCAAAGGCGATCTCTTGGAGGAAAACATCATGGGAAATGCAAAATTTAGGTTCAGGGGGAAAGCTTTATTTTTTGATAATTTTTCAAAAAGTGGAATAAAAAAGGTAAAAGATTTATGGAATACACAAACCAATTCTTTTGAATCGTCTTTGAGAATTTTCAATACATTGAATGACAAAAGGAATTGGATTTCCCAACATAGTCAAATAAAGTCAGCCTTTTCGGCGGATGATATAAAAATACTGAAATCAAATATCAACACGCCATTGAATAAACTCCCATTCAAAATTAAAAAAACACAATTTATAAAACAAGATAAAGTCGTGGCGATCAAAGACGTAAAATTTAAGCAAATTCAAAGATTCTATGATTTTTCAGTGACGCCTAATTGCGAATGTAAATGGGCGGCTCAATTTGGAACTAATATTCTGTGGGATAAAATATGGGTATCATTAAATGATAATTTCGGAAATAGGAAATCTAAACAACTTCAATGGAAAATTTTACATAATGTTGTATATACTGAAGAATTATTGCAAAGGATTAACAGGTCAAACGGCGAATGTCATTTCTGTAAAGAAAAGGAAAATTTACTACATTTGTTTGTGCACTGTAAATTTGTTCAGGAACTTTGGAAAGATATTTTCGAATTAACAGACATTCTTTGTGTACGGATCGGCGTAGACCAAATACAAAATTCTGAAAATGTTATAATTTTAGGTACTCAAAGGGTAGATCTAAAAATGTTAGTACTTGAAACAATTTTGATAACGGTTAAGTGGGTAATATGGAAGAATAGAAATATCGCAAAATATCAGAAGAAATTAATTACAAAACATATGATTTTAAATATGATAAAAAACGAAATAAAGTTTGCTACCAAACTCTGTAAGAATATGAAACATATACGAGGAAATAAATAGGGTCTTTCAATAAATTTGAAATTTGTATATGTATGTACTAATTGGTATGTTTTTTTTTTGTGTATTTACATGTATGCATATTTTTTGGTATAATTTGTGTGTGTGTATTGGGATGGCATTTATAACTAAGCCCGTTTACCAAGTGCCCCCTTTTGTATGTACTGTAATATAACACCCTATATTGGATATCTACATTATTGCCTTATGTGTATTTTCATTTTGACTTCTTTAAATTAGTACTTAAATAATTCATGGTATTTTATACAAGCAAATTACATGTTTACTTACCATTTGGGTAAACTATATTCCATAGATATATACACATGTATACATAAATATACAAGACTGATTGTGGTAAAATCACGTGCAGCTTAATATGCAATCAAGCATGACAACTTTGGCCTAATTATATTGGAAATGACTTGTAGTTTGTTTAGGAATCTAAAATTCGTTGATGTGTCTATATTTAATATTATATCTACACAATAAAGGGATATGAGTTTGAATCCCTTTCAATTTGCATTACGTGGGCCTGGAAGGGACATGCATGTGCTTGTTAAAACCAAAAAAAAAAAGTTAAAATTTAGATGAAATTTAGATGAAATAGAAGTTTCTTGTTCCTGCGGTGTAAGGAAACCCAGACAGCTTGAATCTAGTGCCAAACGTGCTGCTATCTGGGGGTCCTTGCACGGCAGGAAACATCACGCTAGTCAATGTTCTACATTTTTTCTTAAATTTTTTGGGAGCATGTAATAATTTAAATCCGCAATGTGTGTAAATTGTAAAATAAGGAAAAATATGTTGTATAGTTATAACTAAAAATATTTGTTTCACTTACCAAATCCCCTGGTTTGGTTTAGTGACTAACACACAGGGAAGAACCTTGGTGGGATCGTTGTACCACCAAGGGGATTTGTTAACAACATGTTGTTATTAAAATGTTTTAAAATCTTAAAAAAAAAAGAAATAATTTTTAAAAAGCTAACTAACTCCATAAGTATGCTTTAAGAAAGTTTTTCTTTGTTAAATAAGAATTCGTTTAAGTGCGTGGACACAATTCAAGTGTGGACAAAACACAAGTATGGACACAATAATAATTATCAAGAAGTAAATAGAATATAATAACCACATGTTTGAAAATATTTCCCACAAAAAATGACTATACAAGATTTGAGACAACATTTCAAGTTGGTATCATTTCGAAGTCCAAAGACACAAAAACAATGACATTAGACATAAAAAAAACAATGACGTTAGACAGGTACAAAGCACAGAAACAAAAATTACAACATTCAAAACAAAGGCACTCACAGTGTGAACTCCAGTAAAACTGAGAGTGACATCAGGTGTTCCGGAAGGGTAAGCATGTCCTGTTTTGTTAACAGCACCCGTCACACTGTGAGTGATTCAATCCGGGAAAATGTCAAAGTCGGTAGTCAAATCCGGGAAGACGTGAATCTAGCTGAAAATGTCCACTTTCATATGAGATACTGACACGTCATATCTTTCAATGATGTTATTGCGACGGCCATATAAATTCTTGAGGGATGAAATTGACATAGGTTGAACAAATCCCTGACTAAGCAGCTTTTGGGACAGTGTTTTTGCTCTGTTAAAAAAATCACTGTACAAACTACACGCTCGACAGTAACGAATCAAGTGTGAAATGTACACTCCATAGGCTGGAGAGGTAGGTATATTGCTGCTAAGAAAGGCAAAGTATACAATTGGGAAATCGAAATCATCACGCTTGTCATATAGCTTAGATTTCAAACGTCAATACACAATAAAAGTCAGGAATCCAGTAATCCTCCTTACTGGTATTTGACATCGTTTATGCCTTCAATTACACGAAAGTTTCTATCTCGAAAGTCACGTATTCAATCGAGATAATGGATTCATACAAGATTTACATTGACAATGAGTGGGAACATTCAAAATCTTCGATGAAAAATGTAATCCATGAATTGAAAAAGCAATAGTTTAAACTTCCTTTATGTTGTTAGGACAAAAAAAATGAAGAAAAGGATAAAAAATCGATCAAATTAAATAATCATTTTTATCATTGCAAATGGACTGGTCTGCTAGAAACTTTCCTTTTCAATATTATTTTTTTTGTTCAAAATTCCATGAAAATTAACAAGTTTGATAAAATATAGCCTTCATTTTGGTTATCAACGTGTAGGTCAATGCTCCCACCCCCCACCACGTGACATGCATGTAACTGTCTTTTCAGAAACAGTGCGGGTGAGAAACAACGACAGTTCCTCGAACAAAAAATCTTCCAATTTCTTGAAACTGTTCTACCCTTTGGCAATTAATGTTAAGAAACAGCCTATTTTATAACATTTAATGTTTGTATAGTACAGAAAACATTTTTTTTTAATTTTACGTTTTTTAGAATGATCAGGATTTGGCACGACTCAAACAGGTAATATCTTAAGACACGCCATAAGAAATGCCTTCTCTCGTCATTTTTAGAATTGCTCTCTGTTACAGCCCTGAAGCACNNNNAGTCGAAGGCCATACGGCTTAAACATTGGGCACTAAACCCTCTTTCTCACCGTCATTTTTAATTATATATTTTGCTTGTGCCCTACTATACCATTTTTGTTTTGTCCCATTTTTCAAAATGATTATTTAGTTATTTGTTCAATATCTATTTTATTAAGTGTCTATCCACCTATCCACATGATAGATACATTATCCTGAGTCACCGCCAAGCTGCTATACTCAGTTGACCTCAAACCAACCTCACACAGTCAGTCAGTGCTTTACTCGGTTGACCTCAAACCAACCTCACACAGTCAGTCAGTTGTGATCATGCCCATGGTAAAAGAATCCGTTTCAGGTACATTTGTAACCTTGAATACTTCTTTGTGATCATAAAAATCTCTGAACCTCGATCAATTGTTTTTTTTTGTTGGTTTGTTTGTTTGTTTGTTTTTGTTTGTTTGTTTTTTTTGTTTTGTTTTTTTTTTTTCATTGAACATTAGTTTCATTGCATGGACGTTTCAATAATGGAATAGTTATTGAATCACAGGATGAATTTGCCATTCATTGCATTTTCATGTGTAGATGTATGAATACAGAACGAAAATTATGAATGACTGATGCACTTATTGTTGAATGTCTTAAACGTAAAACCGTCAATATACAATGGAACGATGAGGCTGTTTTGAAATAAATCCTACAAAGAACAACGCATTGAAAATAAACATCAATTCATTAATGTTAAGAACAACAGTCGATTATTTACAATCTTCGGATGACGTAATGTTAGTTTACATCTGAATTATCAAATAAAAGTCTCGGCCATAATAGTCATATGCAATAAGTATTACATTTCTATACTCTCCCAATATCTTCGGAAACTCGCGATTTCAAAACAGATCCGTATCACGAAGTCATTGTTTATTTGCGTTTTTATACGACCGCAAAAGAAAAAAAAAATTGACGTCGTATATTGGCATTGCGCTGTCTGTAGACACTTTTGTTTTGGTCAACAACTCGAGTTACATTTGATCAATCCTTATAAATCTTTAACATAATGTTTCTTGGCACAAAAGGAAGGTTTGGAATGGTTTGGTCATTTTCGCCCATCCCATTTTTAAAAAGGGGGCCAAAAAGGGTTAAATTGGGTGTTTTCACATAATTCATGTGGCTGTAGAATTTTTATTATCTATCGAACTTCGATGGGGTTTCTTTCAATGTGTTCCTTAAAAAATTTCCAATATGGACTATGTCAATGGAATTTATGTGGCATGTACCGTTCACGAGATAAATGGGGCCCAAAAGAGGCGAATTTTAGAAAAAAAAATCATTTTCAGTCCGATTTTGATGTAGTTTTTGCAATGGATTTCTTAAGAAAAATCAATACAGCGCTGCATCATAAGATTTATGATAACTTGTTTCCTTTCCAAGCTATGAGGGGCCCCACCTGGCCAAAATTGCAAACATGCAGATTACCTAAAATTTTTATTTTTCATCTGATTTCAATGGGATTTTTTCTTTAGATTCATCTCATTGTAGGCTTTCAGCAGTATGTAACAGATTTGCTGTAGCTCTTACTGTTTTTGAGCTATCAGGGGTCAAATGCGCCAAAACTGTCTTTTGAGAAAACAAGTGATTCTTTATTTTACATCAGATTTTGATGGAATTATTTAATTGCAAGCTATCAATAGTATGTCAACAGATTTGCCGTAGCTCTTACCGCTTCTGAGCTATAAGGAATCAGAGGGGCCAAAATTGCAATTTTTAGAAATACTGTTAACGTATTAATTTTCGCGGTGTACTAATTTTCGCGGTTTGCTCTTGGACGCGAAAAATACATGTAGTACCCGCGAAAGTACGTTTTTTGTACAAAAAGCCTTTTGAACATTGAAAACCGTGAAAATTGATACCCGCAAATACGTCGATCTTTCATAAACCACGAAAATTAATACGTTTACAGTATACGAGATATTTATATTACATCAAATTTTAATAATTTTTTTTTCTTTGGATTCCTCTCATTGCAAGCTTTCAGCAGTGTGGATTTTGATTGGGTTCGTTTCTTTGGATTCCTCTTATCATATAGTTTAAGTAATATGTTGACCAGTTTGACATACCTCTTACAATTTTTTATATTTATAAGGAATAATTAAGGCTAATTTTTATTTTCCTTAGTTTGTCTGCAGCTATCTACTGTGTCAAGCTATTTATTGTGTCCATTTAATAACTGTATCAAGCTCTACACTGTATCCTCATTCATTTTGAATTACACTTGTTCAAATTTCAGTGTTCGAAATGCTGCGGTCGTATCATGCTGCGCTCGGCGTAGCCCTTTCTTGATTTAGTTCAAAGAATGAAATTTACGGCTATTCCAAGTAGGATCTTCCATTATACTTGTTACGAAACGAACCGCATGTTTGCACAGGGGTCTTCTCCAAGGTCCGCGTTGAGCATGCTTTGAATGGCCGAATCAAAACTGGTGCTAAAGTTGTACTTTAGTTATGTCAAGATACGTTGTCTGAAACAGATTGTTCTATAGGTTTTTTTGCAACTACCGGTTAGGCATTGACTAGATTCAAACAACGAATAGTCGGGGTGTTGCGTTTGGTGATTGGCGTTGATCGAACAGTCTGGTGGGCTGTTGCGTGTTAATTGTCGTTAATAACATTTTAGTCATACAAAGCTTGAAGATAAATGTCATTTGGGTATTTGCAACGCACACAGTCATTTTTCAACAGCATACAAAGTTATATCGTACAAAAACTAAAGATCTATTGTTATACAAAGAACTAGGTACAGTTCATCGTATTTCTTTGACGAAGTATTTAACTACATTAAACAATGGCTTGTCAGCTTTTGTTTCTTGTTCACCACTCACAAACCTTCCACTACTTGATGACTTTCAGAAAAAAAATGTTTCTTTTTATCTTTTTTTTTGATGTCATCAGATTAGACACATATTTAAAATGTGTAAACATTATGGAGACAAGTAATAATTCATAGCATACATGGACAGTACATAATATTACATAAGATAAGATGCTGACCATTGCCATCATAGACATAAATCCATCAGTCCCTTTAGGACTTTGATTGCGTCTATCCTTACTCTCTTTTATTCTCTAATGTCTTTTAATATTAATGTTCTTTTTGTTTCATCCTGTCGTCATGAAACTTGACAAAATTCTAAAATTATGCTCGGGATATATGTACTAAGACTGGTTTTCGGTTTGAATCCCAGTGGCTACATGTATGTGGATGCAGTTGATACCTTACTAAGAAATCATAATAAATTGCATTTAAATCAAATTCAAAACCCGTCATTATACCTATATCATGTTAATGATATCCAGCTGACCTGATGTATTTTATGGCAAATTCAAGTGGGAACTGTATGTACTCTACAGTTACATATACTGTGTGATATTACTCCCCGAATTAATACACATCAACCAGATAACCTAATCAACACCAAAGTTACAGCTAATTTGTTTCCTGCCTATCGTCGTTGAATTATAAGGTCATAAGTGGCACTTACGACCTTTTCCACTTTTTGTCATATTTTGACTCTGCTTCCTAAGGTCTATCACTATTTTACACTGGGTTCCTGTAAAACCCCTTTTTAAATACCTAAAATATTCAAAGGTTGTATCTACACTTTTTTCTACAATTGGAATAAAAGGCTTATCTGCAGTACTATTCAACTAAAATATTTCTCGCCAACTTCAATTTCGAAGTTACAAGGTCGCAACTGTCAGATACGACAAAACGTTTTTCCCTCCTTACTCAAAAGTGTAAAATTGCGTTACGATCTTTCAGTTCTACGGCGACGATATCTGCATTTCGACAACTGTTAATGTTAATTGATATTAGCCTATCATGTAACCGGGAAAACAGTTTTCTGTCATCCACATGTGATGGACTCGAAATAATAAAGATACCCCCGAAATAATGAAGACACCTCCAA
>MJUU01024693.1:23898-39142 GCA_002080025.1 Modiolus philippinarum
TCCAAAAATTGACCTTGTAAGCGCTCTCATGCCTACAAATTATGACGAATTTACATGAATTTATACCAAATGTTTATACCATTAATACCTTGGTTAAGTTCAAACATCATCCTTGGTCGATATTTTTTGACAGAGTTATGGGACTTTGAAGAAAATAACGACACCGTTTTAGCCAAAAATTAACCTTGTAAGCGCTCTCATGTCTACAAATTTTGACGGATTCTCATGAAATTTATGTCAAATCTTTATACCGCTAATACTTTGGTCAAGTTCGAATATCAGCCTCGGTCGATATTTTTGACGGAGTTATAGGACTTTGTTGAAAATAATGACTCTGTTTTATCCAAAAATTTACCTTCTAAGCGCTCTCATGGCAACAAATTTTGACAGATTTTCATGAAAATTATACCAAATGTTAATTCCACCCATACCTTGGTCAAGTGGGAACAACTGCCATGGTCGATCCTTTTTTATCCCCACATATTTAATTTTGCAACTGCCCTGAATGTTTGAAAATATTTCAATTTCATATACAGTATACTAGTTCATTGAAGACCTTATGGTGGCTTTGAGTTGTTATTACTCCCCTTTGGGTCGTTGTCTCTTTGACACATCCCCCATTTCCCTTCTTTTTTCTAGTATATTGCATGAGCTGCGGGGGACCCTGGAAGTCTATTCTTGTTAAAGTTATGACATCTGGACCGATGTTTGTATGGTTACAAATCAATAAAGTTATTTGTTTATAAAAAGAAATAATCTTTAAAAAGCTAACTAACTCTATAAGTATGCTTTAAGAAAGTTTTTCTTTGTTAAATAAGAATTCGTTTAAGTGCGTGGACACAATTCAAGTGTGGACAAAACACAAGTATGGACACAATAATAATTATCAAGAAGTAAATTGAATATAATAACCACATGTTTGAAAATATTTCCCACAAAAAATGACTATACAAGATTTGAGACATTTCAAGTTGGTATCATTTAATATTGCAAGATGATTGATTGATAAAAAATTAAGGGTCGCCAACATTGATATATTAACCTTTGACTTGAACCGATCAATCTTCATTCGGAACACAAAAGCCTATCTCAAAAGACAAAAAAGTTATAGTCTTCACAAGACTATGTCATAAGGAAAGCAATAATATGACCTTGAGAACAAAATTCAAGGTCAAGAGTCACGAACCATGGTATAGGTCCATGGCCTCGAAGAGATCTATCTTTATATTACATATCAAACGCATACTTCAAAAGATCAAAAGGTAAAAGCCTGGACACGAGTTATCATTAAGAAAGCAATAGTCTGACCTTCAAGAAAATGATCAAGGTCAAAGTTACACAAATCCCATTCATGACACCTGTAGTCATGAGTGATATATCTACTTGAAAAATATCGAAAGCCCATCTCAAAAGAAAAAAAGGTTATAGCCCGGAAACAACTTTTCAATTAATAATCAATAATCTGACCTTAAGGAAAAAAGTCAAGGTCAAAGGTCACCAATCAAGGACCATGATTCATTTTCGTGAGGTGATCTACCTACATGCAAAATATCAAAATGGAATAAAAAAGATAACAGGAAACACCTACAATGGCCGAAAAACATAGCCACATGCCAGAAAGTAAATAGGAACTGCACAAGAAAAAAAACCACAATAAAAATACAAAAGACAAACATAAACAACGATAGGAACTCGTGACAGCCGGACTTGGTACCGGCACTAGCAAAAGCCAGCGGTAGGGTTAAACCTATCTCAAAAGACAAAAAATGGTAGCTAATTAGAAAAGCAATAATCTGACCTTGAAGACAAAGGTGAAAGGTCGGACATCATGGTTCTTGACACATCGTCTTGAAGTGATCTATCAGTAAATTTGGTTCTGCTGTACACGTGTTTCAAGGAGGAACCTCTCATATCAAAAGTCTACCTAAAAAGACAAAAAGATATAGACCGTAATTTTCCATTAGACCTTGAGGAAAAGGGTCAAGGTCAAAGGCCACCAGTCGTGGTTCATGACACATTGTCTTGAAGTGATCTTTCTACAAGCAAAATTTCAAAAGCCTGACATATTTTCTTGAAGTGATCTTTTACATGCAAATTATCAAAAGCCTATTTCCAAAGACAAAGAAGTTATAGCCGCGACACGACTTTGTTAGGGACGAACTGACGGACGGACGCACGGATGGATGGAAGGACGGACAGAAGGATTACTATAGCGCTTCCACAACTTTGTTGCAAGGGCTCTTATTACTTTAATGTTTGAACAAGCAATAAAAATTGTAAAAATATCACAAATCGGCAATTATCACATAATTTCTGAGTAAAACTAAGCTCAAAGTATGAATAAATGCGCAAAATATAATTCAAACACATCTAAAACATTAAAACATGAAGGCATTTCATATTTTTCTTAAGAGAAAGACAATATAAAGAGCTACCGCACTTTATAACGGATCCTGTCATCTTTATTTAAGATAATCATTATCGCCCTTTCACTCCAGTTCTATCATTTTTTTTTCAAATTAAATCCTGATCCACCCTGAGAACCAACATTACTTTATATTAATTTTACTACCTAATATATGCAGTTTCTACCATTAAAAACTCTTTTTGGTTCAGACGGTGAGTCAATATGATATTTCAAATTTTATAGGACCCCCTAAGGCACATTTCCCATAGCCATAATGCTAAATAATGTAGAAGGTACCCCATATTGAAGATCACGCACCCGTTTATTACGATAGTTTCGCCTACAAAATTCCAACAATTTGTTTCTACATACAATAAGCTTTTAAAAAACTGTATGATATGTAATGTTTTTCAAAACTTTCTATTCTGAAAAACTCATCGGCCAAATTAGGATCTTATAGCAACCCATCCTTTTGCGAATTTTAGGGTTTCCAACTGATAAATTGTGAACGAAATGACACAATGTCTTCAAAGTCGGTATGTAAGTTGTTTAACACAAAACTGAGGTCAAGTTCGATTTTGAGTTCAGATGTCTAAGGGGTTCTGGAGTTATGCCCCTTGAACCTGATAACTTGTGAACAAAATAACACAAGGTCTTTTAACTTGGTATGTAAGTTGTTTACTACAAAACTCAGGCCAAGTATAATTTTTGGTTCAATGGTACACATAGTTCTGAAGTTATTCCCCTTTTTACTTAGACATTTTGTAAAACATGGCTGGGTATCATGTAATGCACAATTGCTATTTTTAAATTTAAATTAAGTTTGTTTCGTTCTTTTTGTTCTTTAATTCTCTGGAATGTGGGTCCTAAATTTTTAGAAGCAGAATGTTTCTCAAAAGTTTCTTCAATTTTATTTGCAATATCTTTTTCAGATGTTAAAATATTTTGTCCGTTTTTGATGTAATGGACATTAGCTATTTTTACCCTTGATTTTTTGTACCATATTCCATACTTTGATCATAGGTGTATGGCAATTTGATTTTTAAACAAAGTTACGCCAAGAAGTAAGCGCGTCTTCTTTGTTTCAAGGTTCTTCGAGCTTTTACACGAAAAACGCAAAAATTGTCCGTCGTTGGATGTTTTATTGAAAAGTTTCTCTGCCTTTTTACGATTTTTCAGAGCATCATCAGAGTCATCGTCAAACCAACGTTTCCCAGGCAGTTTTGGGTTTGCCGAGGTTTTCGGTATAGATTTATCTGCAATGGAAAGTATTTTTTTTCAATGAAAAGACTGAAAGGATCAAGAACATCTTCAAACAATTCAGGTTTCAATTCTTCTCTTTTCATAGAATGACCAATCAGCTTTATCAAATTTAAAGCGCTGTGGCTTTTCTCCAGTAGTAGAATAAAGATGTTAAAGAATGATGGGAAAGTGATCACTACTTCATAAGTTGTCGTGTACTTTCCAAGAGAAGTCCAACAATAGAGATGGGTCAGTAGTAGTTAGGTCCTTTTCCAGGATGTAAAGAAGTGTTTGAACCGTCATTAAAGATACATAAAACCTTCTTGCGACATTATGTTTTCAATCTTTTTACCTTTGTCATTCAACAAAGAACTGGGCCCGAGGGAACCCCAGGGTATAGAAATAGGACCTAGTATCGCCGGCTTGCGGGTTATGACCACTCCTAAACGAGGCTGACGCCGAGAGAACCCCGGGAAATAGAAATAGGACCCATTCCGTAGTTGTGCGGGATAAATAAATACACAACCCATCTTTCGGATGGGATGTAAACACAGGTCTACGCGAGTACCGTACAATGACATGAAGCCTTTAATCGCTAAATACATTTTAAAATTATGGCAGGATAAATGGATCTGCAAATCAATAATAAACTCCATGGAATACAGTCAGACGTCGGTAAACAAGTCAGTCCATGCGGTAAAAACCGTAGGGAACAGGTAGTGTTGACCCGATGTCGTACTGGACACACTAGAACAACACAGTTTTATTCTCAACAATGATGATCGACCTGAATGTTTTCCATTGAATTGTCCTTATAAAATCCAACATGTTTTAATTGACTGTAGATGTTGCCGATATCAGGCGTGATTTTTATTCACCTGATTGTCTTAAAGACCTATTTACAAATGTTGCTGGCGACAAAATCGTTCAATTTTTATAAGCAATCAATTTATTTCATAAGATTTAAATGGATTTATCTTACTGGTCGTGTACAAGTTATCGCCATTTTCACACTGTGATTTTGCATTTGATCTTTTTAAACTCGGACTAATTTTTAAATGCCTTATATTGTAAAAAATTACCAAGTAATACGTTAACCAATCGTGTTCATTTTCAGTTTCATTGCACATGCGCAGTAATACATGTATAGTCATTTAAAAAAAGTGTTGGTTTTTTCGACAAATTTTGCTGATGTGTGTACCAGTTATCGCCATCTTTTAAAACATGCATCAGCTTTTTATCAATGTGTTAAATGTCCACTTTAATCCACTGAAATACTCCAAAAAGGAATGAACTAAAAGGGAATAAAGGATGAAAGGTCAGCCGATGCAATTTTCAAACTGAAAGTAGCAGGATTTTTATCAACACTAAATTCGCTCTATTTTGTTCACGATGACAAGAAAATAGAAGACCTTAACAGCCCTAAATCATCTTGATTTGACTTTTTGGAGAGAAAGCAACACTAGTTAGCATTTATTTCTGGCAGAAAATATAACTGACAGCCCAAGTTCTCTTTTGCGACATCACATGTAAAAAATCTATTTTTAGCTTATTATCACTCATGACCCCCACATAGCAATATATATTTTAAAGGGGCTCTAAAGGGATTGTTTTAAAGATTAAAACAAATTTCCCAAATGAATGTATTTTTAGGATATTGTTGTCACTTCTGTACATAACCGTAGAACAAAGATCACGCGCGATCTCGAAGCACGTGAAAACTCGACCAGTAAAGTTCTAATATTACAACAATTAAACTAAAATTTCTCGTATTATGTTTTTTTATATTTTACACTTTTGTTTTACTTGCATGTTTTATATTCATATTTTATATATTTATTTATTAAAATTGTTCAATATATTTAACAGTTCTCGCCACAATATAGCTGAAATATTGCTGAAGTTGGCGTAAAACATCAATCAATCAATCACAACGTTTAAACAACCACAGGGCACTCATCCAGTCAAAAGTAAGAAAACTTGGCATAATAAAATTAAGAGATGTGGGCGTAATAATCAGGTGGTCAGAATTATAATTTTGAAAACACAAAAAAAAGACAAATAAATAAAATGCCAAACTTTGAAATTATGATAGTACATCCATATGAGAAATTCTCTAAGGAACAAGTACACCTTAACTGAAATGAATATAGAGCATACATCTCTCGCACGGGGAATCTCTTTACGGACTCCGCACAAAATGTCAAGTTTGGTTTAGTTTGCTTCAGTGGTTTCAGTAGAGAAGATGAAAATGTGATTTCCCCATAGGGTCCAATGTTTAAATAGGCTCCGTTTTGACGGCCATGTTTTTTATCAAATTGGAATAAAATGAGCAATCTTTGTTATGGACCTATAGTACATCATTCCTGTGAAGTTAAGTTGAATTTGCTTCAGCAGTTTCAGAGGAGAAGATGAAAATGTAATTTTCCCATAGGGTCCAATGTTAAAATAGGTTCCGTTTTGGTGGCCATGTTTTTATCGGATCGGAACAAAATGAGCAATCATTGTAATGGACCTTTATTATATCATTCCTGTAAAGTTTGGCTGAATTTGCTTCAGTGGTTTCAGAGAAGATGAAAAATGTGATATTTCCCATAAGGTCCAATGTTAAACCCAAGTTCTGCGCTTGCGGTCATGTTTTTATCGGATCGGACCGAAATGAGCATACATCATTTCTGTAAAGTTTGGATGAATTTCCTTTGGTGGTTTCAGAGGAGAAGATGAAAATGTTAGTTTCACGGACGACAAGTAATGGCAATAGCTCACTCTGACCCTTTTGGTCAAGTGAGCTAATAACACTAAATTATCTTCACAGATTGTAACTCATATTTTTGATTTTAAACACTGAATAATTGTTTCCATTTTTTATGTTACTAGTACATCTCGCATTCTGCGTAGTCTGTTGATTTATTATTTTTTTTAACGTTGGCTTTTTTAAATCTTCTTTCTTGAATAAGCCACAGCCTCTGTTATAGCATCGTTCATTTCAGATTCTGTGGCACTCCGAAGTCCATTCTTTTTACAATAAACATCTGAATATGCTGTGAAAATAGTTAAAATGTCATTTTGTATAGATGTTTAGTTCAAAATTACAATTTTGTTTTCATTATTTCATATACGTATATATTCATTATATCACTAAAATTATCCTTTAATGCCATTTTATATATAATAGATAACCTTCAATTTACAAGTCTCCCTAACTTTGTCTTAAGGTTTTTAAGAGCTGCTTGTTTTAATTTTATGAACAACCTGTTTGTCCACACTGATCAATTAAAAACCAGAGGCTCCCTGGAGCCTATATCGCCCACCCGCCTTTCAGTTGCCACAATCAAGCTAACATTGTAAGTTATACAATTGAACTTCAGTCTCTCAAACTTTGGTAGAGCAAACACCACCATTAACTTGGACACTATTTTAAGTCTTATCATATTTTACTATACTTCTTTGTTTGGTTATTTTGAAACAATTGCCTTACTATGGACCACTTTCGACACCAGTTTTGAAATCGAGACGTCATTTGGTAAATGGCGATCAACAACAATTTTAACACCGTATCTTTAAGTCACGACATCAATATATATTTGGAAACCAAATTTTATTAAAATCGGACAATGTTGAATTTTCCCGCCTTTTTGGCGGCCATTTTGAAAATGGCGGTCAACGAACAATTTTCAACACCGGTTTTGAAGTCGCAACATCAATATCCATTTGGAAACCAAATTTTATTGAAATCGTTATAACAAATTTTATTTAAATCGTTATATCAATATCTATTTGGAAACCTAATTTTATTGAAATCGGCATATAGGTCGAACGTATGATTTCTGTCAATCTGCGCCCTCCGCAGATCGTGAAGTTTTATGCATTCTGCGCCATAAACCGCAAACTGCAAGAGATATTCCGGTTTGCGTCTGGGCACAGATTGCATGGAAAGGAGCGCAGATTGCACATTTTGGGGCGCAGATTGCATATTTCGGGGCGTAAATTGCATATTCACGGACGCATATTGCATCATACGGAGCACGGGTTATATTCATAGAAAAGGTTAGGGTTTGAATCATGTAAAGGGTTAGGGTTATATTCAGAGAAGGACCAGGGTTATAGTTGGAGAAAGGGTAAGGGTTGTAGTCAGGGAACGGATTAGGATTATATTTATGGAAAAGGTTAGGGTTAAATCAGGGAAAGGGTTAGGGTTAAATTAAGGGAAAGGTTTAAGGTTGTAGTCAGGGAAAGGGTTAGGGTAAAATTTAGGGAAAGGGTTAGGGTTAGTCAGGGAAAGGGTTACCTTGGGTTATACTCAATGGAAAGGTTATGGTAATAGCCAGGAAAGGATTTAGGGTTAAATCAAAAGAAAAGGTAAAGGTTTTATCATTCACGTTATATATTAATCGCGGGCATACAAATGATAACAGCCAGTGTTACTTTCGAAAGTTTGTCCTCTCTGCTGCCTGTTTGCATGAATGATACATGTATTCACAATGCACGTGTATATGTAAAATAGTAGATTGGAGCAGTTGCAATCTGCACCCCTATACTTGCAATCTGCGCCTTAATACTGGCTTGTAATCTGCGCCTCAATACTTGTAAGCTGCGCCCTTCCATTTGTAATCTGCGCCTCAATACTTGTAAGCTGCGCCCTTCCATTTGCAATCTGCGCCCGGGCGCATACTGCAAAAATGCAAGTTGGGGAGCACAGATTGTATAAAACCGTGCAATCTGCGGAGGGCGCCGATTGACAAGATTTTGCACGTCGTACCTACCTCAAATCGGATAATGTTGAATTTTCCAGCCTTTTTTGGCGGCCATTTTGAAAATGGCTGTCAACCAATAATTTTGAACTTGAAGACACCATAGCATTGTAAACATTTTATCAATTAGACTTAACCTTCATCTACTATAGTTTTGTTTTGAAAATTAAAGACGAAAAATATGAAAATTTTGATAATTCTCTGAAAAAAAGGTCAATTTTGAAAATTCTGTGAAAAAAAGGTCAATAACTCCTACAAGGGATTTTGGATTTTCTTCAAACTTCAGGGTGTGTAGATCTTGACATGCTGAACATTTTTGCAATTAAAAGTTGAAATTTTGAAAATTTTACGGAAAAGGGGCAATAACTCCAAGACTGGTTTTTGAGTTTACTTCAAAATTGCAGGGCAGGTAGATCTTGCCATGCTGATCATTTTACCTTATGTCAGATTTTTAATATCTAACGGTTTTCGAGTTATTCTAAAAAAAACAGCAATTTCCCCTATGTTCTATTTTTAGTGACAGTGGCCATCTTGTTTGATCTACGGACTAATCGAACACAGTTTTTAAAATTGCATACCCTGGTGATGATTCAGGCCAAGTTTGGTTACAATTCATGAATTGGTCCAGCAGTTTCAGAGGAGAAGATTTTTGAAATTGTTGACGGACAGACGGAGGACTGACGCAAAGTGATGGCAAAAGCTCACATGGCCTTTTAGACCAGGTGAGCTATAAATCATGTTAAGTACAGTTCCAGTGATATAGCCTTGATATATATAGTTCAAAATTCCATTTTTGTTTTCACTATTTCATATATGTATATATTCATTATATAACTAAAATTATCCTTTTATGCCATTTTTATATAATATAGATAAACTTCAATTTACAAGTCTTCCTCCCTTTGTCTTAAGGTTTTTTAAGAGCTGCTTGTTTTGATTTTATGAACGATCACACTGATAAATACAAAAAAAATCATGTAAAGTACAGTCCCAGTGATATAGCCTTGATATTATGCTCTTGACTAATTTGATATTCTTGTTTAGTATGACGACTTTGTATTATATTAAATAGACGTCCATCTTTCTATGGAAATGCACAACCTAGTACAGTACGCAAAGGAAGTTATAACGTAATGGCATTATCTTGAGTTAAATTCCCGGACCTCTTTGCATCTGAATTATATAAACTGAAGAAACGCAGCGCTACAGGCCATATAAAAAACCTTTTTATACACGTAAGGAGATCAGTCCCACTAAGTGTTGTATAAAAGTCTAAATTTCCCACCCCTACCCATTTCTCTCTTTTCCAGTGGCAATCACAATTGTTGCAACGGTTGTCCCTCCCACCTTTCGTCATAACTTACTCACTGGACTTTAAAGTCTGAACTTAAAAATCAACCAACTTTGAATAATTTTTTTTAAATATTTTTTGAATGTATTTCTACTGTGGAAGTTCTCAATATGCCCAAGACCTATCAAATTTGTATACCCCAGCAAACAAAGTTTGGGGGGGGGGGGTACATAGGAATCACCCTGTCTGTCTGTCCGTCTTCCACACTTCTTGTAAGCACAACTCCTCTTAAACCACTTGAATGATTTTAATGAAACTTTACACAAAGGAAGGACATTATATGTAGATGTGCATGAAGAAATATAATTATTGTCTGAAACCAGGAAGGGGAGATAATTTGACTTTGAATTTTCGTTGATTCCCTATGTATGGGTTACCTCGTAAGCGCAACTCCTCTTAAACCACTTGAAGGATTTTTATGAAACTTTACACAAAGGAAGAACACTATATGTAGATCAGCATGAAGGAATATAATAATTCTCCAAAACCAGGAAGGGAGGAGATAATTTGAATTCACTTTTGTTTATTCCTTCTGATTTTTTTTAAAGAAATAATTTAAAGCGTAGATATTGTGAAATCAAGCTGTTGGAGAGACACCTTTTTTCAGTGTAATCCTCTTGAAAAGTTGTTTTCAAAGTGTGGTAATGAAATTTCTCTTTAGACTTATGATTTTTCTGTAAAATGTCTAAATGCTTGAAAAGGTTGAATTTTATATTTTTCTGATTTCAATAGAGTATTTTCAATGCTAGAAAAGGTTGAATTTTATATTTGTCTGATTTCAATAGAGTATTTTCATTGGAACCGTTGTGAAAAGTTTTTTCTTGAATAATATATCATTGTGCCCATACTTGTATTGTGTCCACACCCACTTAAATTTGCATTTACCATATGGATTCAGGGTTCATTGAGAGAGGGTATATTTGGCTGCCATTCGGCGACAGCTCTTGTTATGACAGTGCCTTCTGGCCCCACACAATTATTTCTGAAATTTCTAAAATAACTCTAATATTTTCATTGAATATTCAAAGCTAACATCATCTAAAAAAAGTAACTCATGCAGTCATCGATCGATTCAATTCCAAAACAACTAAGCATAATAAAATTATGAGATGAGGTCAGGAAAAAATTGGGAAATTTCAAAAACTAAAATGCCAAAATTTGAAAGTGCGTATTCATATAAAATTCTCATAATGCCGTCAGAACAGAAACAATTGATGGTTTTTAAACATTTACCTATGAACTACAGAGGTGACCATCAATACAGGTCTTTTTGTGAAGCAATAGTGACTACATATGCCCCCAGAAGCTCCATCTTAGTTTCATAGATATAGCAAATATAAATTTCAAGATTTTGACTTGATATAATTTTAATTTCATATTGATAAGGATGTACTCTGGTTAGGAGCCAAAATTTTAAAGTATAAACATTTATTTCAAACCTTGATTTTTGCAATGCTCTTACCCTATAAAATCAATATATGAATAAAAATTCAAAGGTTGATGTTCAAATTATTCTGCTACAGATGTTTGAAAATTCAAAAAAACCGAAATGACCAATTTTAGCACTTTCCTCATATTTAGGCATTATTGCTCATTTTTTCAATTTTCATGGAAAAAAATCTAGCTTAGAGTATCAAACTTTTTCAAATATTTTCTGAAAAGCTGTTAAAAGAAGAAATGAACGAATTCGACACCAAAAATCATATTTTCGTGTCGATATAAGAAAGTTTTGTGCCATTTTCATGCTTTTAGGAGCAATTTCAGCATTTCCATTAAAATGTAGATTTTCTATAGGGAAACTGGACAGATAAAGGGGAGGTTTGGGTACCCATTAACCGGTTTAACCGTACCGCTGACTTTTGCTAGTGCCGGTACCAATTCCGGCTGTCCCGAGTTCCTACCGTTGTTTACGTTTGCCTTTTGTCTTATTTGTGTTTTTCCTGTGTAGTTCCCTAGCAGATTATGGCATGCAATTATAACTTTCAGCCATTGTAGGTGTTTCCTGTTGTCCCTTTTATTTCAATTCTTAATTTTTAGCTCACCTGGCTAAAGCCAGGGTGAGCTTTTGCCATCACTTGGCGTCCGTCGTCCGTCGTCCGTCCGTCGTAAACTTTTCTTCAAAAATCTTCTCCTCTGAAACTACTGGGCCAAATNGGTCACTCCTCAGGATTTTGAAACTGTCTATGGCTTGCGGAATTCTCTTATTTTATCCATCATGATGCATTAGAAAATTTGCACACTGACCCTCACTTTTCTTTTCAAAATATAATTTTATACATCTTTAATAGACTTTTGGTAAAATTTGATGAAATTCTTAATATTCCTTCATTGCATTACAAAGGTTAATTATCTAAATGCAAAGCGAATGAAAAGTCTAAAGAAGTTTGGTTTTCCGCCAAAATTTCCTGCGTTTAGATCTCAAAAAAGGCCACACTGACCTATAAGTAGTTTTGCTTAAAATGATGTATGATCCATATTGTAAAAAATAAAAATATTAATTTCAAATCCTTGATATAATAAACTTGAGGAGTGACCATCCTTAAACAGCTAATGGTTTAAACTTTCATTTGTTGTGCGATTTTGTATTGCGAAAATACATATCACTATTCTTAATAAAGCAAAAAATAAATCTTAAGTGCATTTTTTTTCATAAAATGGCTTTTTCTAACCCATCCCCTATTTTAATGAAAATTTAACACGAATCCAACAGCCAATTAGGGCATTCATATTCAGTAAGTGATTACTCTGAAACTACTCGATAGAAATTAATCATTTTTTGAACACAATTCAAAGATAAAGATAAATTTTGTTAATACAGATCTATTGTACATTAAATAAAATTCAAAATGCGATTTCAACGAGACTGAAACATGACCAGAATACATCCTTAATACCTTTTCATATATTTATTTTTTAAGTTAGATGGTAACCCTTTCACATGTTAACTATGCATACGTAATAAATGTTGCTTTTTTGGAAAGATGTACAGCGAAACCCAAGGATGAGTAGCTCAAATCAGGTTCCTGTCTCTAATTTTCTATTAATCATTTGAATTGTATATTTAACAGATTTTTATTGTTGACTGACATATATCTATACATGATCAGTGCCTGTGTAAAATATCATTATTTCTCATATAATAATTATGTCAACCTTGTAGGCCATATAATATAATTCTTAATATTTCCCCCCTTTTCATATATCAATAAGCTTGAAAATACTGACCATTCAAGTGCCTCATCCCCAAGCAAAACAGTTATCAAAATCCGAGTAAAATTCACAAGAAAAACCTTTTTGACATAAAATTTAACCAAGACATTTATAGCCCAACAGTGATACAAACCAATAAAGTTGAACTCCTTTTTATGAAGGCATAATCCGTAGTTGCGTTCTATAGTTTTATTAGGTCTTTCTTTGAAATTCCGAACATTCTGGGTGAACTATTTTATCGAAACTTTTTTGTCTCTGAAGATTGGTTCACAAATATTCAATTTCTGCGATTGCAAACTATTGTTCCTTTTTTCAGTCAGACCAAGGAAACACCCAATAACACCCATTATTAATATGATAAAATCGGCCCTTATATGGCAAATACGGCATTTGTCATACTGATGGCTTAGCCCATTAATACAGCTTTTTCGGCCGCGGAAAAATACAGGCATATCCTATATTGTTCAGGGCCAATACAGGGTTCCCCGAGTTCAACTGAAGAGCGGTTATTTAAAGTAAATTATATTCGCAATAGTTGTAACGTGTTTTCTAAACATAATTACTCCATTGCTTCCATAAAATAAACACCGGTGTGCAAAAAAAAGAAAGGACAAGATGCGATAAGGGCCTGATTTGGCCCTAAATTTCGGTGATTTTTTAAGTTGCACATGGATATTTTCTTTAATGTTGGTTTTAAAGTTCAGATACCACTTAAGGAAAAAATACAAAATTCAGAACCCATGACGTCACAATAGGTATAGTTCTGACGTCATGTTGAAGCTACTTTTGAACGTTTTCATTGAAATACAAGGAATTTGGCATATTTTCGAACGGTTTTTCTAATCGGAAATATAGAGCACATTCAAGAACCAATTAGATATTTTACCAAATTGTTACTACAGATGCGTTGGACCTCCCATATGAATATTTTTGTGGTTCTTGCCTGTGCTCTTTGTTTCCTCTGAAGACAAAGTAGTCAGAATAAGTCAAATTTGCCATTTTTGAGAAAATGTGCAATTTGTCCCATTTTCTACACTGAAAAACTCTGTAATCGTACATCAATACTTGCGTAATTTTCCTTTTAAATGTTAACCTATATCCATAGAACATTTCAACAAAAAATAATGTGAATTTAAGCAAACTGATTTTTTGAGGCCAAATAAGGCCCTTACCGCACCTACTCCTTTAATATTTTTTCAAGCAAAACATTTTAACATTTTACAACAATTTAAAGTTACGTGTAAAATCAGGAAACACGACGAGTTATTTTTATGCCAACTCAAAGGGGAAACCCGAACTTAAAATTGAACCGATCGATACATGTAGCGACGATCCTGATCAATGAAAATCGTTATAATTTAAGAAATGAATGCAATATTTTGTAGTTTTATTGGATTGATTGATTAGTTAGAGTTTAACGTCAAATGAGCATTATTTCAGCTATATCAGGGCGAGAACAAGTCAATCAGTTCAAAAGATTGTAAGTAAAAGAAGAAAGAAATATAGGTGGAAGGGACAACCGGGGTAACGACTTTTGATTGCCACTGGGAAAGGGGAGAAATGGGTAGGGGCAGGAAATTTAGCCTTCCATACGACACCCAGTGCGTCTGCTCTCTTTAGAGAAATAAAGAAGTGGTCTTTATACTGCATGGAGCGTGGCGTTTCTCCATACAGTTTGGCTACAATGGTTCAAGGTCAGGCTTTTCGTATTATGACCTGTCTACCCCGCATAGACAGGGCATTTTCCTATCCACCAACTGGGGACGCGCCCGGCAGCTCTGTAGCCGGAGCCCCTGAAAACCGATCCAGCTGCCGGGCCTCTGTTAGGAAGACTCATACTCCAAGCTCAGGGGATGCTGCGGGCCTATTCATAAGCCGGGACCGCGAACGGCGGTAGTTTTATTGGAGTGAAAAAGCGTGGACCGTAGCATACTTTGCATGAAGCGCCAACGGAAAATGTGCTACGGTCCACGCTTTTACACGTCCCGTAGCACATTTTGAATGAAGCGCTAGCGAAAAATGTGCTACGGTCCACGCTTTTACACGTCAATAATACTACAAAATATTGCATTCAATGCTTATAATTACATTCCGTTAATAAAATGCAAATGCTCACGCAAGATTACTTAGTGAAAATCGTGGACGGTGAACCAATTCCTTGTCTAGATTACTCCGCCGTCTTTGTTTACTTTTGTCGTTGTCAAGGAATCACGTGCTGATGTAGACTGATAAACACACTGACAGAAATGATCGGAAGTACTCGTAGCCAATCAAATACCCTGA
>MJUU01024693.1:94699-117694 GCA_002080025.1 Modiolus philippinarum
ACTACTAGCAGTTAACTGACATGCCAGCTCCAGACCCATTACCAACTGAAAAAGTAAGTTATGTACCATCAGTATACAGCTTCCACCAAGATCCCTTCCTGTGAGGAGTTTAGCATAATGATTTCATACATATACCGGAATACATAACCCGTGTCCATGCAATACAGATTTTAGAAATTTAGAATGTGTTTAGTTAAAATGCAAAGACCCTATCAAAATACCAAAGAAGGCCATACGTAATGACTTGACGACAATACCGTAATAATAACCCTCATGAATTAAACGATTTAAAGGTTTTATAAGTTTGTTAGGCGAGTTTAAGTATTTTTTACTCTTATGTAAAACATTACCATAATATAAGGGATGTGAAATACCAGCCTTGATTAGATGTTTACATAGCATATTATGGACAATACAACAAATGAATCCTTACCTTAATTGTCGGCGTTTACCGATCTGGAGATAAACTCAACAGTTCTACGTGGTCTGCTCGGCAATGCCAGGAATGAGGATTACCCATGACGTCACATGAAGCTATTTTGGTAAATCCTGAGAGGTTCCGAATGAACATTGTTGTGAATAGCACAACACTCCTCCTTTCCTTGTAGAACTCGTCGTGTATCATAGAAGACATTTGTTGTTTTATTCTGATTTAAATTCAAGTTCCGAAAAAAGTATAATTTAAGCGTGTGTTTGTCACAATGTCAAATGCTTAAGAAGAAAAAATATCATGAAATTCATTGATGAATGCCGCCGCGCGAATATAAAGCACTATACAGTAAGTCAAAAGGATATGTCAATACCTAAAACGATTTAAGTACGATTTTTTTCCCTGGTCACGAACTTATAAAGATACGGTGGCCCAAACGGCGACTAGTTTTAATTTTTAGTCGCCAATCGGTGGTTTTAGTCGCCTAGGCGACCATTTCAGTCGACAAAATAGAGCCCTGAATATAGCATTTCATTTTCAAATATGTGGATCAACCCTAACTATCCTGAGTTTAGTATTAAGTGCTTGTACATTTGCTCTTACTACTGGATCTGTCGTTTTCTATTACTCGTTTTATTACATCACAGTTTTATTCTCAACAATGATGAAAGACCTGAATGTATTTCATGCAATTGTCCTCATACAATCCAACAAGCTGTTGAATGTGTGGGTGTTGCCGATATCATGCGTGATTTTTTTCCCTACTGATTGTTTTAAAGACCTATTTACAAATATCGCTGGCGACAAAGTCGTTCAATTTTTAAAAGCAATCAATTTATTTAGTAAGAGTTAATTTATCTTGAAGTTCTAATATTGTAACAGTTAAATTGACATTTCTCCTATATATCTCCTTTTATATTTTTTTAATATTTTACTTGTATAAAGCTATAATGGTTTATATTGATATTTTATTTATTTATCATGATTGTTCAATATACTTAAGTTATCGCCACAGTATAGCTAATATTGCTGCAGTTGGCGTAAAACATCAATCAATCAATCGATCCTCTGCCTCTTGTCCTCCCAGTTGTACGTCTGCCATAAACATGACATCAAACAGTATAACTTAATGCCATATCTCTGATGTGGCTTCCCTACTTAACAATATATATATTTCAATCATGTCCACGATTAATATATCGGCATACAAATACCCAACGCCATAATGAAAAACGGGGGAAGTTTCAAAATTAAAAATCCAAAAATTCATATCCAATACACATTGAGACAGCATGACAAAAAAAGAAACTGCATCACAAAACTAAAGCACTGTACCATCAGGTGCTCTTGAAGGGTAAGCATGATCTGCTCTACAAGTGGCATCTTCAAACTGCCATTGATATGAGATATCTATTCTCATCTCTGAAAAAAGAAACATTGTAATGACGACCATAAAACTTCTGAAGTGATATTTGTTACAATGTCTGAACTAGTCATGCTTGACTTGATTTACAAGTTTCTGAGACCGTAATTTCCCTCTGTTAAAAAATCCTACAGGTATGACAGTAGCAAATGATTCGTGAAATGTAGATTCCATATGCCTAGATGCGTAAGTATTACTGCCAAAAAAAAGATGCTTGAGATCCAAATGCGGTGAACAATTGGATTTACCTGTTTATTTGTCACATCTATCTCTACGCCTCATCCACAAATATTTAGATTTTACAATGAGAAAATTTTAAGAGTCTTTTGAAAAGGGTTGTTGATGTTTAACTTACCTAACATAAAATAGTTTTTTGAGTTTATTTCTACCGTCATTCCTTTGGTTTTTGTTCTGGTTTCCTTCACTGGTAATAGGCAACTCCCTGAAATAAATTATACTTATTACTACATGCATGGATTTGAACTGTTATATTTGTTGAAAACTAAGGAGTATCTACCTCATGCAAAGCTCTGTCCTTTGATGATTTTGGCTTTTACATTTAGGTCACATTGGTTACTTGTTTAAACATCTTTGAATTTATGGTCTTCCAAACGTTTAGATTTTATCTGCACTGAAGAGACATTAGTTGTCGTTATGCGCATATGCAGAGTAACTTCGGTATAAAGTTATTTATGATTGGTTGATTGATTGATTGATGTTTTACGCCAACTTCAACAATATTTCAGCTATATTGTGGCGAGAACCGTTGAGTATATTGAACAATATAATAAATAAATAAAATATCAGTATAAAACCATATAGCTTTATACAAGTAAAAACAAATGTGTAAAATGTTCAAAACATAATAGAAGAAATTCTGGTTGAACAGTAACAATATTAGAAATAAGAAAATTGTTTAAATTTGATCCATTAAAAAAAATCTTACTAAATAAATTGATTGCTTTTAAAAATTGAACGATTTTATCGCCAGCGACATTTGTAAATAGGTCTTTAAGACAATCAGCAGAATAAAAATCACGCCTGATATCGGCAACATCTATGCATTCAATTAAAACATGTTGAATTGTATAAGGACAATTGCATGTAATACATTCAGGTCGATCATCACTGTTGAGAATAAAACTATGTGTTGTTCTAGTGTGTCCAATTCGACATCGGGTCAACACTACCTGTTCCCTACGGTTTCTACCACAAGAACCGACCTGTTTACCGACGTCATACTGTATTCCATGCAGTTTATTATTTATTTGCAGATCCCATTTGGCCTGCCACAACTTTAAAATATATTTTACGATCAAAGGCTTCATATCAGTGTAGGGTACTGGACAATCCGCAATCTCGTCATCTAGTGCATCCTTGGCTTCCTGATCAGCAACTGTGTTTCCATAGATCCCCACATGACTAGGGATCCAAACATAAATGACTTCTTTGCCTAATGCTACAAGTGATTTGTAGAATTCGGCTATTTTCAAAATAATTGGGTGTTTTGTTTTTCGACTTTCAATTGCCAATAGGCAAGAAAGCGAATCGGAACAAATCATGAATTTATTTGATTGCGATAAAGCTACAAATTTAAGTGTCGAGTAAATAGCGTTAGCTTCAGCAGTAAATATGGAACTAGAGGATGGCAATCGGAGAGTTGCTGCACGATCTCCAAAAACGGCTGCAGAAGCCACTCTGTCTCCATCCTTAGATCCATCTGTGTAAATTTAATATAAGACATTTTGTTTTTGATACTCACTTTATCAAGGCATAACGCATCAAGATTGCCCTAATTGGTTCTCTTGATACTGGCCGTGATAAAGTCCGTATCAAAAACAAACTGTCCTATATGAGATATATAGGTCAACAGTGCATGTGAAATTGTAAAATCTCCAATTTTCAACATTTTCTTCATACTCTTTTAACCAAAAAATTTTAAATAAACTTGGGCACATAAGAAAGGTTTTACTTTAACAGAAACTGTTACTTACATTCAGCAAGTGACTTTCCACTGCCTTGTCCAAAAGAAAACACATCCTTATGGGTGTCAAAAAATTAACTTCTTTCAGTTGTTTTTTTTTCTTTTTTACTGTTGGCAGAACTTTCTTTTTTCTGTTTTTAAAAGGAGGAAACTCTGTTAGTTTCACTCCTTCCAAAACAAAAAAACAAAAAAAATTACGGTCAAACAATTCCTCATACCCAATGCATTGTTGGATATACTCGGATCCAGCTTTTGAAATAATAAAAAGACAGTCTATAGGGTCATATATTTGCTCTTCCTGCAACCTTTCACTGAATTTGTTAAGGTTGGTGACAATCCTGGATTTAGAAGCAGCTAAAGCGCTTCTATGGTGCGTCCTTTTGTCAAGTTTGTTTTTATAACTTCATTTTTTCACTGGTCTTTTTGTTTTTAATTGTCCATGGCGCTCCACCAGACTAAGTTCCTCCTGCTAATCCAGCCCTTCCGTCATCTCTTCTCCTGTCCGGTTAGAAGCTAAAAAAAACAAAGAACATTAATTACTTAAAATGTTTTCCTTGTTCTATGTCATAATATGCTGTTTTTTTTTGTGTGCCTGTGTTTGTTTGTTTGTTTTTTTTTTGTTTTGTTTTGTTTTCTTGTTTGTTAATTTTTTTTCTTTGGTCCTTTAACAAGATTTCCTATTTTAGGAATTTAAGATATTTGTTTTCTAGCAGCTTTTACACATAATTTAGTAATATATATATATATATATATATATATGGATTTTCAAATGATTGATTGATTGATTAACAGTGGAGAGACATAGTTTCCGAAATGTGCATATGTAGAAACTTAATCAACTGTGTTTGGTTAAATCATACTGTCTAAGTACTATTGTTCGTGGGTTTCCAATTTTCTTGGATTTTGTGGTTCGCTTGAACCACAAAGTTAAGTTCCCAACGAAATGCATATTCCCCGGAGTTTTAATGCATTGGATCCGAATCCACGAATTTCAGTTCCCACGAAATAGTGATAATTGTTTTCCACGAATAAAAGTACTTCCACAGCTGTGAAAGTACTATTGTTCGTGGGGTTCCAATTTTCGTGGATTTCGTGGTTCTCTAAAACCACGAAATTAAGTTCCCAACTAAATGTATTTTTATGCCCCGCCCACGAATGTGGAAGGGGCATATAGTGTTACCCTTGTCCGTCCGTACGTCCGCTTAAGTTTTGCGTTAAGGTACATTTCTCGGAAACTGTAAGGTATAGAACAATTATAGTAGGCCAGTATGTAGATCTTTGATAGTACTACAGAGTTCACTAGGCAGTTTGACTCTTTGACCTAAATTTCATGGTTGACTCTAATTAAGTTTTTCATGTAAGTCCAATTCTCAAGAACTACACATTATAAGACAATGATGTTTCATCAAATTCATTGCCTTGATGAGTACTACCCAAATCATTGGCAATTAGGTGGCTTTGACCTACATTTTACGCTTCAGTGACTTTGGTTAAGTTTTGCGTGAAGGTCCATTTCTCAATTACTACACATCATAAGACAATGATGTTTCATCAAATTAATAATTTTGATGAGTACTACACAAATCATTGACAATTAGGTGGCTTTGACCTACATTTTACGCTTCAGTGACTTTGGTAAAGTTTTGTGTTAAGGTCCATTTCTCAGCAACTACACATTATAATATAATGATGTTTCATTAAATTAATTGTCTTGATGAGTACTACACAAATCACCGACATTTAGGTGGCTTTGACCTACATTTTACGCTTCAGTGACTTTGGTTAACTTTTGCATTTAAGGCTGTTTCTCAATGACAAAGTATTGTCAGAATTATATCTCTGTGAAATTTCCCATACTGATTGTTCTGCATGTCTCCCTGAAAATGCAAGTTCAGACAGCATATCCCTTTTCTTTGTTAATTGTTAATCATCAATAATGTATAATGTTGGATGACCAGCATATTTCTTTAAAAATATTCTTAATAGTTCTTGTAGTTTTTCTTCTCCGTTATTAAGGACAGGATTAAGAATTATCAAATTTTTTGTGTTTAATTTTCTAACATCACCAATCCACTCACGATTTTTGTATGCCTTGTTCCATTGAATAGTTGGACAAAGTATAACAATATATTTAAATACTTTATAATATTTTGTTTCTAATAAATCAAGAACAAACTCTGTTTTTCCACAACCGGTTTGACCACAAATAATAGCGCAATGAGGATATTTTGGTAATTCCATTTTTAATAAATAAAATAAAAAAAATTAAAGGGTAGTACTTAATATTTTACTTCTTTAAATTTTCCATCTTCAAAATTAATTTGTGCATCTTGTATGACATAAATATAAACATTTATCGGTTTATCAGCTCCTGCTGTTTTTGTTATTTGAATTGCGATACTTTGAGAGGCATTTTCGATTCTTCTACCTGAACCGTGTAGTAAATTATCATCTGTTGAACGTAAATCTAACCATAAAGCATTATTAGTTGAACGATATTTTTTTAATGTTGTATCAGATAAATGTATATCTTTTAAAACTGTGTCTGTTATTTTATTTCTTTTTGAAGTAAGAGCAAAGAGTTTATTTATTTCATCCCAATTTTGATCTGCTTCCATTCCTTCACTGTATAATTGATTTGGAACACCTTCTATTGTTATTTTTACTTTTTTTATTTTAGGTTTATAATAAGTTTCGGTGCTTGTTCTTTCAGGGTCTTCGAATAACATCAGAATACCTTTCATACTTCTAGCTGGGGTATTTATATTAATGTTCCAGAGTGTATCAGATTTATTTTTAATTAATTTTTCGTATCGTAATATTCTGTCATATAAGATAACCATTTTACTGTCAATTTGATGTCTTATTTGACTTGCTAATTCAGGGTTAGAAACCATATCAAATTGTAAGCAAATATCATTGATTTTATATTTTGCATCTGCATCTGTTGAATGAATAACTTTGTTGTAGTCGTTGAATGTAAGTTCATATTGAAGTTTATCACCAAGACCGGCTTGGTAAAAAGGCATGTGAGTTTCTAATAGTTCAAAGTCAAGTGGAATACAAAATTTATTTTTGTATGCATCTGCTATGTCTTTGTCTTCTGCGTTTTCCGTTTTATCTCCTGCTCCAACTCTATGTTTTAACATATTTGCTGTACCAATACCTTGATATGCCATATTTTCACGTTCAGTTGTAGTTTTCCACAAATCTAAATAACAATGATAAATATCACTATCATCAATTGACATAATTTCATTCCCACTTATTTTAATTGTTGTTTTTTTTTTTACTATTGCCCTTCCTATGTTTTGATATATTCTCGAATTTGCATCTTTAGATTCAATTTCTAATTCAAAAGTTAATCTAGTTGTTCCGGGAACAATAACATCATTATTACTTAGATTAGGAAATCTTACTAATAACTGTTGATTTTCTTTAATAGTTGAAGGATAATTAGTTATTTTAACACTTTGACGAATTCCTTTTGCAGCATGAGGTTCTCTTTATTTTCTGTAAGGATATAATTTTTCTCCGTAAGCCGACATTTTTTAAAGAATAAAAATGAGTTTATAAAAATAATTCAATTACCGCTGATACTAGAGTATTGATACATAAAGGACTATCACTCTTACTCATAAAACTTATTCTCTCTCCAGCCTTAATATTTAAAGGTTTATCAAAGTTTTTATAATTATGATATTCATAAACAGAATCGTCCAATTCTATTCCATCAAAAGTTAATTTATCATTAACACTCACCATGACAGTTAAACCATCTTTTCCTGTTTTTAGACTTATTAAACTAAGACCTAATATTTGACCTGGATAATTAATAACATATTCACTACCACCAGTACCAAAATTAAACATTTGATTAAATTTTAATGGACCATTAATCCCAGCGAATATACATATTGTGTTTCTGTCTGGTATATTTATAATTTTGTTGTATAATAAATTATTATTAATTTCCATTACTTGAAGCTCGTTCCTCATTTTTAATATTTCCGATGCATCTACGTGTTTTTTTAAACTCCAAATATACTCATTTTAATAGGTAAATTATTAGCGAAGCGGTACCCTTAGATAATTTCTAAAACACAATTAATTGGTAAACTATTACTTATTTTTTTATTATACTCATCTCTAATTTCTAATTTAAATTCTGTTATTACATCATTTACTAAACATTTATATTCTGGATGCTCAAATCTCGTTGTTATAACATCTCAAACTCTTTATTCTCAACTGGAATAACAGCCAATAATGTACTCGGTTCACCATCAAGATAATTATAAAAAGTGCTTACTTGTTCTAAATGTACATACAATGATTTATAGATAGCAAAATCTATGGGTCTGTTTCCATAATGTTTTTCATTAGGTGTTAATATTTTTGTTTTATTAAATCCTAACATATATCTTAAACTTTTACTTATCTTTAATTCAACAGGAGTGGTTAATAAAGCAATACCATTGGTTTCATTTACGGACAATTCAATATTTTCTTTTATAAATTTATCCGCTATTTGTTTGAAACTATAATAACCATCTATAAGTTTTATGGGTTTCTCTCCAGTTTTTTTTTATATTTACATCTGAAATATTATCCCAACCTACGCAATATGTTATATATTTTAAACCTATACGTTTATTTTCGTTTCTGTTATCAATGTAAGTAAGTAATTTTATTGTTTTATCAATATTTGAAATAGTATGGTACATTTTTTAGGGTAAAAAATGAAGAAAGAATTTAAATATAATCCTAATGCATCGTATAATCCTCACACTAAATATTCTGAAAAAGATATAATCCTTGTTAATCAATTAATATTTGTTAATCAAAAAGAGAACTTCAAAACAACTTTCCCCGATTTATTTCAAAAATATCAAAACCCACCATTACACTACAACGAACCATGGAATACATGGATTCATTCTTCGTTTGATTGGTGGCAATGTCAATTAAACTTTGCAGTCTGGTGTGCAAGTACGGGATGTGGTGTTTCTTATGATGATCATATAAAAAACACTTCAAATTTAACCCAAACGGTTTATATGTTTCATTTATATTATTGTATTGCCAGAATTTTAAAAGAACTTATATCACCTTTACCAACTGATTCTTCTTTTTGTTATTACAAAAACCCCTATGACAAAGCTGCATATAAAAAATTATGTAACGAATTTCAAATTTCACCTCATACAGATTGGAGACAAAAATTAGAAACATCTTGTAATGGTTTAGGAAGTTTTACCCAATACTATAAACCAAGTGCTGAATATAGAATGAATCATTCTCAGAATGGACCATTATTAAATATAAACGATTCTATTAAGTATACAATAGATATAAATATGGCTTGGACAACATTTATTTTAGATAAATCAGAAGGTTTTACAAAAGTAGGTATTGAACGTATTAATGAAAGTATTAGTACGTTTGTATGGGCTTTATTAGGAGCACAATCTCAAACACGTGTAGATATACTAAAAATAGGTACAGGATTTGCTGCTCAAAAACAATTCTTAGCAAACGTGAAAGATGCTATTAATAATCTATTACCCTCTCAGATTTCAAATTATCAATGTGTTCTAAAGTACGCTAGTAGTAAAGTTAATTATGTCTATGGTATTGGGTTATATATGTCTCCAAGTGATATGAGATTACAAATTGGAACAATTGTTGGTTATAACTTGAGTAGGCGAGCTTCGAAGAGAGGGGCTTCTCATTTAGATGCACCCGTAATAGGAATCACGAGTATTCATGTTCAAATACTCCCTTTATCGATAGAGGTCACACAGATGTCCGTGACGTTCTGCAGTTCATAAAAATCTCATTTGGAAAACTCTTCATTGAAATTATGTTCAGCAAACGCAGGAATCCATTATGGAAGTACAGGTATCAAGTGATCTAGTTACGTCCGGGAAATATTTGTAGACTTCCACAGCCGTGTCATCAGTTCCCTGAAATTTGCAGGAGAAATAAAAATTGACGAGTCCTTATTAGGAGGCAAAATACCATAGAGGGAAATATATAGGTAAAGTACTTTTACATGGTGCATGTTAAATTTGAAACAAATTTGAATAGCAAAATACTGATTTTGAAAATAAACATATTTTATAAGGTAATTTCTATAATTAATGTGTCTTCAATTGATTAAATATCCAGAAAAATTATAACCAAACCAACCTGCGAAAATTGTCTAAGGCACAAGTGAGACATGAGCAAAAATGTCGAATATAATATATGCATAAGTGAGATACTACATAGAAAATTTGTACTGAAATGGATAACATGTAATCAATGAAATATGGTATAATAACTATATATTAGTATATTTAAACACAAAAAAATCATTTAATAGTAAATGAAATTAAATACAATGACCGATGATGATTCTCACACTTCGTTAAAAGTGGCCATTCCTTAACTCGTACCATAGAATTTTTTTATATAACTGTAATATAGTTGTGCGAAAAATGGCGGCCACACCTCATCTATTTCAAAACGGTGTGCTCGAATTGTGAATCATTGAAACGTGAATAAAAAAGATTGCAGCGTTAATACAATTTTAAACTTGTATATAAATATATAAATCAAATCAAATTTGATTTGATTTTATAAATATATCTTTTTTTTTCTGTTTTATAACC
Organism: Modiolus philippinarum; assembly: GCA_002080025.1. Classification (NCBI taxonomy): domain Eukaryota; kingdom Metazoa; phylum Mollusca; class Bivalvia; order Mytilida; family Modiolidae; genus Modiolus; species Modiolus philippinarum. The sequence continues at coordinate 105,196 of MJUU01024693.1, forward strand.
CTAAAAAACTTGTTTATGTCACTTTCAGGTATAAAAGTGTGGTTGTTTGGGATGGTTGAAATGAGTTGCAATAGAATAATTGTTTACCCCGTCGACAGGAGGGATGAAAATACGTTGGTGCCACTTATAAAGAAGCACGTGGAAGAAGGGTCGAAATGTTTTTCAGATGGTTGGGCCTCCTACCTAAATTTGAATGCCAATGGATTCAAACATTTTTCTGTAATCAACAGAACCAGTTTTCAACAGGTAATACAACCAATTCTACCAAGTTATAATTTTGGATACGAGAATTAAAACTAGAGGCTCCCAGGAGCCTGTATCGCTCACCTGGCTTTCTGTTGCCACAATCGTGATTACATTGTAAGTTATACAGTTGATAATCAGTCTCCAAAACTTTAGTACCTCAAACACCACCAATATCCAGAACAGTATTTAAAGTCTGATCATGTTGTACTAATTTTCTTTGTTGGGCTTTATTGACAAAAAATTCTCTTGCTAAGGACCACTTTCGACACCAGTTTTGAAACAGAGACATCAATATGTAAACAAACAATTTTCCCGCCTTTTTTGGCAACCATTTTGAAATTGGTCGTCAGCAAACAATTTTCAACATAAGTTTTGAAGTTGCGACATCAATACCTATTTGGAAACCAAATTTCATTGAAATCAGACAATGTTGAATTTTCCCGCCTTTTTTGGTGACCATTTTGAAAATGCCAGTCAACAAATAAATTTCAACATCGGTTTTAAAGTTGCAACTTCAATACCTATTTGGAAACCAAATTTCATTGAAATTGGACAATGTTGAATTTTTCCCGCCTTTTTGGGCGACCATTTTGAAAATGGCGGTCAACGAACAATTGTTTACATCTGTTTTGAATTTGTGACATCAATACTTATTTGGCAACCAAATTTCATTGAAATCGGACAATGTTGAAATTTCCCGCCGTTTTTGGTGGCCATTTTGAAAATGATGATCGATATCGGTTCTGAAGTTGCAACATCAATACCTATTTGGAAACCAAATTTCGTTGAAATCAGACAATGTTGAATTTACCCGCCTTTTTTGGCGGCCATTTTGAAAATGGCGGTCAACGAACAATTTTGAACACAGGTTTTGAAGTCGCAACATCAATATCTATTTAGAAACCAAATTTCATTGAAATCCGACAATGTTGAGTTTTCCCGCCTTTTTGGCGCCATCTTAAAAATGGCGGTCAACGGACTATTTTCAATACCAGTTTAAAGGTGCCTCAGCAGGACAAACATTTCATAATTTTACACTTAATCTTCATCTTCTATAGTTTTGGAAATAATATATATTTCAAAAAATTTAGAAAAAAGGGCAATATCTCCTACAAGGGTATGGATTTTCTTCAAAATTTCAGGTTGGGTTAATCTTGATATGCTGAACATTTTTTTCAATTTACAGTTGACCTCTATCCGTTACACTTTTTGAAATGAAAAATAAAACATGCAAAAATTTTGAAAATTTTACGGAAAAAGGGCCATAATTCGAAGATGGGTTTTCAGATTTTCTTCAAAATTGCACAGTGGGTAGATCTCATCATGCTGATCATTTTTACCCTGTCAGCATTTTGACATCTGTAATGGTTTTTGAGTTATTTGATAAAAAACAGCAATTTACCCCCATGTTTATTTTTAGTAGCAGCGGCCATATTGTTTGGTCTACGTATATAAAAATCACAAACTTGAAAGTGCATAACCCTGGTGATGATTCGGGTCAAGTCTGGTTAGCAATGTTAAAATACAAGTTCGTCGAAAGGAAAATGTGTTTTAGAAATTAGTGAACTTGTTTTTTTTTTTTTTCTTGTTTATGTAATCTCCTTGATATAATTTTAAATATGAATAACACTGGGACCGAAGTGTGAAGCGGCAATTTCCTTATTTATGTCAAAAACATTTAATTTCTAAAAATGCGACTCGATTAAGTACATTATTTATGAAAATAACAAATTACTGCGATAAGGTGCACTTTGACATAAATAGAGAACTTAATCGATTCAGTATATCTACCTCGCAGAAGTTTATTATATAAAGTTGCAATAGTTGGCAATGCTTCAGAAATCTGCCACACATTAAATGTAATTCATATTTCTATATTCAAAATAAATTATTCATGTCAGATGAGAACCTTTCTTATGATAAAACAAAATCTTGACTTTCATTTCTGTTATAAAACGGATATATTTATTCAATTATTTAATGATAATTATTACCTTGGCACATACCTGAACAAAATTTTATGGTGTACAGTTTCTATTAATCAGAAATGCATTGCTTCTGATATTTGGTATGATGATTGTATCAACGAATGGATTTCATTAAAAGTTGTATATTTTTTGTATTTTGAATAAAAAATAAAGTTTCGAATTTTCATACCTATAAATATGATGAGACTGGAGAAGAGGAATCAGATCGAAGGAGCATGGAAACACGCCAAGTATTATTTTAAAGTTTATACCAGTCATTACCGTCCAGGGAATGTTGGTCTTCTTTATACCACAGGTACATGAACATTTACAGACAACATCCAACAACATCAATTATTTGAAAGAATATGTCCAACTTTATATTGTTTGACTTGTTATTTGATATGAATAGTAAATAAAGGGCTACGCCGAGCGCAGCATGATACGACCGCAGCATGTCGACCACTGAAATTTTAACAAAAGTAGTTCAAAGTTAATGTGGACACAGTAAAGAGATTGACACAATAATTAGATGGACACAAAAAGAAGCTTGACACAGTTATTAGCTAAGAACAAAATAGGGAAAAATTCAACCCTCTTGATCACTTATTGATGAAAAAAAACGTAAGAAGTATGCAAAATATGTACTATCAACTAAAACTTTACATCCATAGAAATTCAAAAAAAAAAATTCCATCGAAATCTGATGAAAAATAAATTTTGACATATTAAGAAAAATTGCAATTTTGGCCCCTTGTAGCATGGAAACGGTAAGAACCACGCCAAATCCGTTGCCATACCCCTGAAAGCTTAGATCAAGAGGAATCCAAAGAAAAAAATCCCATTGAAATCCGATGAAAAATAAAGATTTGACATATTTAGAAAAATTGCAATTTTGGCCCCTTTGACCCCTTGTAGCTCGGAAACCGTAAGACCTACACAAAATCCGTTAGCATATTACTGAAAGCTTAGATGAACGAATCCAAAGAAAAAAATCCCATCGAAATCCGATGAAAAATAAAAATTCTGCATAATCCGCAATTTTGGCCCCGTTCGGCCCTCATAGCTGGGAAAGGAAACAAGTTATCAAAAATCTAATAGCTGAGCGCTATATTAATTTTTCACAAGGAATCCATTAAAAAAAACTGCATCAAAATCGGACTTAAAATAAAAAAAATATATTTTGGAGATTTGCCCCTGTTGGGCCCCATTTATCTCGTGACCGGTACATGCTACGTTAAATCTGTTGGCATACTCCAGATTGGAAATTTTCTCAGGAGCACACTGAAAGAAACCCCATAAAAATCCGATTAATACTAAAGATTCTAAAGACAAACATGTGAAAACACCCAATTTAACCCTTTTTGGCCCCTTTTTTAAAACAGGTGGGGCAACAATGACCAAAACTGAGCCAAACCTTCCTTTTGTACCAAAGAACATTATGTTAAAATTTTGTTAAAATATGGATTGATCTACTGGAACTAAAGTTATTGACCAAAAACTAAAGTGTCTACAGACGACGACAACGACGACGACGACGACAGCACCATACCAATATACTACCGCAAAAATTTTTTGCGGTCGTATAAAAAATAACTTACCATTTCTTTGCTGATTGTGGAAGCAGATGTACATTGCAGATGCTGTATATGAAAGATATCCAGGAAAATGCTTATTAAAGAATTTGCCTTAGTGTTTATATACAGATTTAATTGTGCACAACATTTAAAAAAAGTTCTAATTCAATATATCTTTTTTTACTGACAAGGAATCAAGCAATGGACATTTGCAAATATACAGCTTTCCAAAACGTCATTTCAGGCACATTTATTGTGAAAGGAAAGGATGATTTAATTCATGTTGGATCATGTTTATTACTGTCTTTCAGACCTTGAACTTGGAATGAATGTAGTGGCTTTCATGCCATAAAACTCGGTTAAAACCACTTTTTCTTTTGTAATGATTGTACCAATTTCATTTATTTATATTTATATCAGTTTTCTTGACTACATGTTATTTGACTTTCAGTTCAATAAGATTAGTAATAACTCTCCATTTCTTTACTTGATGAAGGGGCTATTCTTTGGCTTTATTTGGGAGTTATATATATATATATAAGAAAATGTAGAAATTTTAATTAAAAATCAATGATAATTAAGGAATATGTCTTTGTCTCTAATCCACATTTTTCATATTTTTAGTAGATCTAAGTATTTATTTATGCGTAACAGGATGGTTCCATTAAATGTAAGATCATGGTTCCCTACTGTTTTTTTTTTTTTTGTAAACTCTTGAATCAAAAATAGAGGTTTGCTGCCATAAAATTTGGTTCAAACCACAATTTCTTTTGTAACGATTGTACTCGTAGCATTTATGTAAGTTTTCCTGACTACATGCTATTTGACTTTCAGTTCAAGAAGTTTAGTAATAACTCACCAATGCTTAACTTGATGAAGGGGCTATATCAGATTCGTTGGCTTTATTTGGGAGATGCTATATATAAAAGAAAAAAGAGAAATTGTAAATAGCTGAAGGGCTTCGCAAGCGCAGCATGATACGACTGCAGCATGTTGACAACGTAAATATGCTTGACACTGTAACATATTTGACGCAATAATGTGTTTGATATCGTAATATGTTTCACACAACATGTTTGAGTTATTTACATTTTTTGCCCCCTTCTGAACTATTTTTCTATAAAAAGGAAAAAGATTGTAAAATGTTGGCTTCAACAATGCTAAATCCTCTCATTGAGAGGAATCTAAAGATAAAAATCCAATCAAAATTGAAAGCCGCCGTGCGCGGTCCCGGCTGAAGAATAGGCCCGCAGCATCCTCTGAGCTTGGAGTAGGAGCCATCCTAACAGAGGACCCCGAGGGAACCCCGGGATATAGAAATAGGACCCAGTATCTCCGGCTTGCGGGGTGTGACCCCTCCTAAACGGAGGCTGACCCCGAGGGTCCCGGGATATAGAAATAGGACCCATTCCGTGGTTGTGCGGGATTAATAAATACACAACCCATCTTTCGGATGGGATGTAAACTCAGGTCCACGTGTTGGGAGAAATGCCACGCTTCCTGCACGTTAAAGAACCCTTGTAGCAAGCTCTTTTTGGGTGGTCCGTAGGTGATCGGCTACAAGGCTAAATTCCCCGCCCTTGACGATTTCACCCTTCTTTTCCAGTGGCAGTCAGAATTTCCCGTCCCATGGCCCTTTCCATACCCCAAAGTGATTATTTATCAACAAACTTGTTCTCGTCTTGATATAGCTGAAATATTGCTGAGTAGACGTTAAACAATATTCAATCAATCAATCAATCAAAATTGAAAGAAAAATGAAAATTTTATGTTCCCAGAAAACTTTTTATGGCCCCTTCTGGCTCTTGTATCTCAAAAACAGTAAGAGATAGAAAAAAATGGCTATAATTGCTTGAAGCTCTCATTAAATGGAATCCAATGAAAAAATCCCTTCAAAATTGGATGAAAAATGAAAATTTTAAGTACCCCAAAAATCACATTTATGGCCCCTTTGGTCCTCTTATCTGAAAAAACGGTCAGAGATAGACAAAATCTGCTGGCATACTACTGAAAGCTCTCATTGAGAAGAATGTAATGTAAAAAAAAATCTCGGCAAAATCAGCTGAAAAAACGGAATTTAATGTACCACTGAAAATGTCGTTTTCGGTCTCTTCGACCCATTTTATTTCAACAACGGATATGATTTTTTTCAAAAAAGACGTAACAAGACAAAACTCAAAATCAATGCTAGGGAAATAAAGTACCGGTTATTGTTTTGACTTTTGAATCGAATCAAATGAACAAATAGAACACAAGAAGTACAAATCGAATATGAAAACATAGATGTAAATGAGATAATATCTCATGTGTACACTTTGTTCAATTCCTATAATATAAATTTATGTAAATTCTAAAATCGAAGGATTAACTCCCTCCATCGTAGTTTGTCCTGAGCTATATTTGATATTACTTATTCTTCGGATTTCTTTTGGACTATGCATTTGAAACGTTTTTTTGAATTATGGATTTCCTTTGTTTGGGGTCAAGTGCTGCTGATGAGAAATAAATTTCTGAAATGGCCATACAGCTCATTAAAATTATTGGAGTAGGAGTTAACGTACGTGTTATGGTCTAATGTTCACTTACACTATTTCCTTTCGTAAAATATTAGAAATATATCGTAAATGATGATATTGACATGTATTAATGAAATAAACATAAATAAATCAAAGACGTAGTTTGTAATTTAAGACATTTTTACTCAAAATTTCAGTTTATCATGGCTGAAGAATATGAATTGAATATATATGCTGATGACGAAGAAACTTAACGTTTGGATGATGATTTGCTTCAGCCATGGCCAAAAGATGGAATGAAGTGTGACGCAGCAAATTGTGAGTCTCCACATTTTTCAAGTTATGGTGCTTACATCAAACATTGGAAGATAATTCACGTTCCGCATATTAAGTTTACTTTTTCTAAGAATAAAAGTTTTGCACGAAGAACTGATCTCGTCCGGTATTTGAAAAGTACACAACATTTAACGCAAGAAAAGTTACAGGAAATTTTAGCTAAGACTGAAATCAAAATAAAAGTAATTAGTATATTGATCCTGGAGAAATTTTACCTAAAAATAATTGGATTTGGATATAAATATATTATTAATATATATTTTATTGACAACTTGTATATATGTAACAATTTATTACAGAAATGTGGCGTTTGAAGGTAAAGTTCAGGGATGAAAGCAACGTTGCTGAGATTTGGCCTTCACAGGGCATGCCCTGTGAGGTAGCCGGCTGTAAAAGCCGACACTTTGATAATTACAAGAAAATACAAAGAGCACTTGAATACCTTCCATGTAAGGTTCCTGTTGGTCATATTTTGTATGGAGGATAAGTGCAAAAGGAAATTTAGGAGGAAGTGGCAATATACAAGGCACCTCCGTCTTGATCACGGCTGGAATACAACGCAAATAGAAGGTGTTTGAACACAATATGTTGTTTAAAGACCCGAAGGAGACATTATCTAGAGTCAAAGGAGAAGTTAACATAGTAGCAAAACCAAAAGCACAAGAAGAAAGGGAGGCCATATTCGAGAAATTCTACAAGGAGGGACCATTCCCTAATGAACTGAAAACATTCCGAGAAGCATGGTATTTGTAGGGGAAAGTCATTAGTACTTGATAATAACAACATCGTGAGGACATATACGAGATGGTGAATTTTATGGTAATGGTGCATATAAAGGAACTGTCTTTTTACTTTTAGATTGATTGATTGATTGATTGAATATTGTTTAACGTCTACTCAGCAATATTTCAGCTATATCAAGACGAGAACAAGTTTGTTGATAAATAATCACTTTGGGGTATGGAAATGGTCATGGGACGGGAAATTCTGACTGCCACTGGAAAAGTAGGGTGAAATCGTCAAGGGCGGGGAATTTAGCCTTGTAGCCGATCACCTACGGACCACCCCAAAAAGAGCTTGCTACAAGGGTTCTTTAACGTGCAGGAAGCGTGGCATTTCTTCCAACACGTGGACCTGAGTTTACATCCCATCCGAAAGATGGGTTGTGTATTTATTAATCCCGCACAACCACGGAATGGGTCCTATTTCTATATCCCGGGACCCTCGGGGTCAGCCTCCGTTTAGGAGGGGTCACACCCCGCAAGCCGGAGATACTGGGTCCTATTTCTATATCCCGGGGTTCCCTCGGGGTCCTCTGTTAGGATGGCTCATACTCCAAGCTCAGAGGATGCTGCGGGCCTATTCTTCAGCCGGGACCGCGCACGGCGGACTTTTAGATTGACTGTGTGTTTCTATCAACTGTAATGTGGTATTGTTTTGTTTCATTTGTTACATGTTATAATTTAATAATGTTTGTGTAGAACAAATCTTTTTTTATAATTTGTTCTGAAGGGGAGATGAGTTATTTTTGGTTAAATTTTCTAAGTCCTTTTTGGTTATAAAATTTCTAAGTCTGTTTTGTAATGGATTTGTACTCTTTCTTCTAAAAATTATGAGATCTATATGATCTTTGATACATATATTTTTGGACACTCATTTGTTGTAAAGCTTACCAAATTTATAAAATGTTTAGATCTTTCATTTATCTTAAGAAAAATTTAAGTCTTCATGCTTCGTACTTTCTGTTTATAATTCATATTTTAGTAAAACATAATTTCATTGGTTGATATTTATCATTCGTTTATTCGACTTGTAGTAGATTTGTAAAAAAATGTTTTACCTGCCTTTATTTAATTCTGGAAACTGGTAAGGCAACTTTGTTTTTTCATACACGTGTGTTAATGAAATAATTTTTGTACAGTTTAGTGTAAAAACTGTTAGTTTTAAAGTTTTTTTTAGATACTTTATGAAAAATTTCTTTAAATAAATATTTTTGAAATTTTAAAAATAAAATTGCACTTTTTTGTGCAAAGATTAAAAATAAGTATATAGTATTTCTGATTACAGACTTGCATTGTCAAAGTGTACACAAGGTAAACTGTGGCTTTATGTCCTAACTTTGTTACTTTAGACCAATTGATGTACCATCATCATGTAACTGGTCGCATCTCTACTTGAGGAAACCTTTGAATTTTCAAGGGATAATTTTTGAATTAAAATAAATTTTAATTTCCGCAAGTAAATTAAAAAAAAAATGATTTCATTTTATAAATTAGAGACCTACCTGACATATGTCCGTTAGGATATCTTTCTTTTTGTGGTATTTAACTCGCTCCTCCACCGGAAGTGAAAAGTTAGCACATATATGTGTACTACGTCATCACTTCCAATCCAGGTAAACGAAGTCAGTTTTCTTTCTCGGCGCTTTGAAAGCAGAGGTGTTTTTTCTCGCTGCGAACATTTTCTTCTTTTGGATTGAGAAGTTCTTTGTTCGTGTATAGTTTACATTATGGCTGACCCTTCGGTTCAGGGAACCGACAGTGATCGTGTTTCTGTTGAAGATGACCGAGAGTCCGCCATTACTAATTCTCCGCCAAAATCTCAGAGCAAAGGTAAACGTAAGCGGAGTAAAAGTAAATACGAAGTTATTGAAGAAAAAATGAACATTAAGTTTGACTATTTTGGTAACAAATTAGACCAACTGTTTCAAATTTGTCAGAACCAAGCCAGGAGGAATAGTGCCGTAAATGGCGACAAGAATTCCGAAAGCGCTATGGGTCAGTCACAAAGACACCCAGAGTCAAAACCGGTGCAGTCACAAAGACAGCCACGTAATGACATCTCAGAAAATGAGGATGAAATATCTGACTATGACGATAACATTTCTATTAGGCCTAAAAAGGGCGAAACCTTAAGCAATATTGTGAACAGTGAGTCGGACAAGTCAGATGATAATGTTAGTGATGAAGAAAATTTATCTGAGTCTGCCAAAAAGTGTTTGTTTGAGATTTTTGGAGAGGATGCCTGGACAAAAAAGACTGAAAAGAAAAAAGGCATAGAAATTGACACTTTACAGAAACAGTTGGAGGTCAGATAATCCAAATAGTATCATCGCTTTTGCGGAAGAGCACAAGGAGGAATTTCTAGTGCACGAAGACACTGAAAATTTTTTGCAAGTTCCTTCTATTGATGACTTAATTACCAGATGTTTAGTTAAAAAACATGGGAAAAAAGCTTCCAGTACAAAAACCGGAAAAACTTTATGTAGTCAACCATGTAAAATGGTCGAGAAAACGGCATATAGAGGTCAGCAAGCTGCCTACATGGGAATTGTTATGAACATGTATATGCATGGGAATTGTTATGAACATGTATATGCAACAGGCTTTAGGTGCTTTGTTACAAAATTTACAAACTTAAGTTGTTAATATTGATAAAGCTGCACAGCAAGTACGAGATGTGTTTGCTATCTCTACAAAGACCCTAGATCAGTTTGGTCGTACTGGAGCATTCCATCATATATTCCAAACGTTTAGATTTTATCTGCACTGAAGAGACATAAGTTGTCGAAATGCGCATATGCAGAAATTAAATTCACAGTAACTTCGGTATTTAGTTATTTGTATCCACTGGGTCGATGCCACTGCTGGTGGAATGTTAGTCCCGAGGGTATTCACCAGCCCAGTAGTCAGTACTTCGGTGCTGACCCGAAAGCCGATTCTATTTGGAACCTTACAATATCTAAATTTTTGTAAATTTTGTTTAAAACTAAGGAGTATCTCCCTCATGCAAAGCTCTGTCCTTGGCTGATTCTGGCTTTACATTAAGATCATAAATGGCTGGAGGTCAATAAAACAGAAATCAAAATACTTGTAAATATCTATAAAAAAACATACTTGTGAATTAATAGCATGTATTTGATATTTCATTCTATTTTATGATTTGTCTTGTACTACCTGCTAAATGTTTCTTTTTTACATCCTTGAATATCTAAATTAAGTACTCTAACTCTATTATGTCATTATAATTATTATTTTTCTATTTCTTCTTTTTTCTTTTGTTTTGTATTTTTTCCTTTGTTTCTTTATATGTATATGAAATGTGAAAAAAGAAAATAAAAATAAAGAATTATAAAAAAGATCATAATAGTTATTTGTTCTCTATCAGTTTTTCCACATTTTTGAGTTATGGTCTTCCAAACGTTTAGATTTTATCTGCACTGAAGAGACATAAGTTGTCGAAATGCGCATATGCAGAAATTAAATTCACAGTAACTTCGGTATTTAGTTATTAGTATACGTCGCCAATTAGCAATGACTGATACTAGTCTATATGAATTAGACGATGCAAGGGATTTGTCCAATTTACCATTCTCACATGATGGTATTTTTGGTGCAGAGCTGGAGAAATTTCTTAAAACTAGAAAAGAGAAAAATAAAACTTTGGAGGATCTATTACCGACATTCCAAAGAAAGATTTTGGTAAAAGGAAATCTAGTTCAAACACAGATGCACCCGTTTCGAAAAAAGCCTGTATAATTGAAAAAGACAAATCAAATGATAGAATTGTGTACAATTCAGGTTTTTCTAGATCTTCAGCAGGAACCTCTGGAAATACAAAACTTTGACAAGAAAAGTAATTCAGAGTCCAAGGGAACTGGACAAAGACTGGATAATTTTCGTATCCCAAAGAAGTCCAGTAACTCTGCCAGAGGAGGCAAAGTGTCTAGAAAATGACAAGGTGAGTAAAGTGGGGTTTTCGGAGATACCAGTAGGGGGTCGTTTATCTCTTTTTCTGAAAGAATGGCAAAGTATTACAAACGATCAATGGGTACTGTCAGTCATTCAGGAGGGTAACAAAATGGAATTTCAGCAAATACCTCCCATTTCTAGGTGTAAAAGAAACAAAAACAAATGCCAAAAATTTAGATGTTTTAAATTTGGAAATCGAAAGTTTACTAGAAAAAAAAAGCTATCGAAATTGTTCCTCCAAACAAAATACAGGAAGGTTTTTACAGTACGCTATTTCTAGTACCAAAGAAAATGGGGAAATTGGACCCGTAGTAAATTTGAAACCCCTAAACCAGTATCTCCGGAAACAACACTTCAGAATGGATACAATAAGCAAAGTACTAAATCTAGTCAAGCAAGGAGATTGGGCAATGTCACTCGATCTGAAAGATGCCTATTTACACATCAAAATTTTCAGAAAACACAGAAAATATCTCAGGTTTAGTGTGAACAACAAAGTTTACCAATTCAGGGCTCTCTGTTTTGGTCCAACTTAGTCTCCAAGAGTGTTCACAAAGGTAGTATCAGTGGTAGCTGCACACCTGAGAAAACAAAATGTTCGTTTAGCAGTTTATCTAGACGATTGGATGTGTGTAAATCAGTTGAGGCAACGGTTAATAGCAGACAGAGAGATGATGCTAAATCTCCTTGTTCGATTAGGATTGATAATCAATCGGGACAAATCACATCTCGCTCGAATACAAACCATAACATACATAGGAGCATTCTTCAGGTTAGATCAAGGACTTGTTTTTCCAACTCCAGACCGGGTTCAGTCTCTGACAATAGCTTTTCGCAATTTAATGAAAGGGAGTGTAACAGCCAGATATTATCTTCATGTTTTGGGAAAGATTGCATCCTGTCTGGAATTGATTCCAAATGCAAGATTATTTATGAGGCTACTCCAGTTAAACTTGCTTCAGAATTGGTCTCCATCTCGGATGAGCTTGGATTTTAAATAACATGTACTCAGAAGCTAAAATCTCAACACTACACAGGGTCGATTATTAAAACAAAAACAACCCAGCATAACAATCACGACCGATGCTTCAACCACAGGTTGGGGG
>MJUU01024693.1:117945-133936 GCA_002080025.1 Modiolus philippinarum
ATCTGAAAAACAAACAAGTTCTGATACGATCCGACAATATTACTGTAGTGCAGTATATAAACAAACAAGGGGGACTAGTTCCCCTCAGCTTTGTCAACAGACATGGGATCTCTGGATATTTACCCTGCAGAACCAAATGGCACTGAAAGCAGCCCACATATCGGGAGTAATCAATGTATTAGCAGATCGCCTGAGCAGGTTCAAGGTTCGATCAACGGAATGGGAATTGAACAATGTGATTGTCCAGAAAGTATTTCAAAATTGGGGTTTCCATCAATAGATCTTTTTGCAACATTTCAGAACAAGAAGGCAACAGTGTTCTGTTCATGGCTACAGCACCCACAAGCGCTAGCAGTGGATGCTCTATCCATGAGTTGGGAAGGAATGTTTGCATATGCATACCCTCTTGTATCTCTAATACCCAAAGTTCTAGCTCACATGCAGAATTTTCAGTGCGAAGTAATTCTAATAGCCCCATTTTGGCCACGACAGCATTGGTATCCACCATTGCTTCAATTTCTAGTAGCACATCCCCTTCGGTTGCCAAACATAGAAAATCTGTTGATTCAAGGTCAGGGAAAAAACAAAATAGCACATCCAGAGCCAGAAGTCTTCAAGATGACTGCATGGCATCTATCGACAAACGTTTCACTTCAAAAGGCTTTTCTGAGAACACAAAAAAATTATTATCAGCATCCTGGAGACCAGGAACCCAAAAAGATTCTCAACTAAATTTAGAAAATTCTCAGGCTGGTGTCGTGAGCGGAAAATTAATCCCTATGCAGCAACTTTAGACAACTGTGCAAATTTCTTAACTGATCTATATGAAAAGGGTTTACAATATAGAACAATTGCTGGCTATCGATCCATGCTGTCATCAGTATTACCTCCCACTTAAAATACACCTGTTGGTCAACATCCTTATATAAAAATTTTATTGAAGGGTGTGTTCAATTGCAGGCCACCACTCCGTGAACTCTTACCTGAATGGGAATTACCTTTGGTTTTAGAAATGTTGAAATTAGAACCTTTCGAACCAATGAAAAAAGCAAATTTGAAATATGTTACTTGGAAAGCAGTATTTCTTATTACAATAACTACCTTTAGACGTTGCGGAGATTTGCAATCTTTAAGACTAAGAGAAGGGTCTGTTAATGTACAAAAAAGGGTGTAACTTTTTTACGTCATGGTCTCTCAAAACAAGATAGAGAATCTCACCAAAATCCAACTATTTTTATTCCAGCTTTTACAGACAACAAATTATTAGACCTAAAGAGGGCATTGACATACTATTTGAGGAAAACGGGGGAGTTCAGAGCAGATTTAGCAAAAGATGGAAAAGATGAACTCAAATTGTTTTTATCTGTAAATAAACCTCATAAGCCAGTAACTTCTCAGACAATATCAAACTGGATTGTGAATGTTGTTAAAAAGGCTGATAAGAGAAAAAAATAGGTCTGTTGGTAAAGTTAAAGGTCACTCCACTAGATCGGTGGGTCCGTCATGGGCGTTATTTAAAGGTGCAAGAATGAAAGACATTTTAGAAAGCGCAGATTGGAGTCGTCAAGACACTTTTGTAAAATTTTATTTGAAAGATGTACAGATAGATTTTTTGAATTGTTAAATTCTTTCCCGACGAGTTTTCTAGCCATGGAAAGATAAATTGGAAATTATCAGTTTCCAAGTTGTACATATAGTATGTATATAGGAAAAATGTGTTAAAAAAACTACAAAAATTCAAAAAATGATAAAAAAAAAAGGATTTTTAAAAATGAACTGTGAGTTAGAAGGATGGAACAAAACTTTCTTCCTTCACCCACAACCAGAAGATCAGGATTGCTTCGGAATCAGAAGATATATCCTAACGGACATACGTCAGGTAGGTCTCTAATTTATAAAATGAAATTACAAATTTGTAACCAAGTTAAAATTTTATGAATAAATTATACCTACCTGACATATGTCCGAACCATCCATCCTCCCAGTAAATGAAAAGTTTTTATGTTGCTTTCAAAGCGCCATGAGAAAACTGACTTCGTTTACCTGGATTGGAAGTGATGACGTAGTACACATATATGTGCTAACTTTTCACTTCCGGTGGAGGAGCGAGTTAAATACCACAAAGAGAAAGATATCCTAACGGACTTATGTCAGGTAGGTATAATTTATTCATAAAATTTTAACTTGGTTACAAATTTTGTAATTTGAATTAATTAGTTTATTTTTGGACCAGTTAAAAAGTTCAGGTTTATATGTAAGATTTATGGATTAAATTTAGCTCTTCTACTACCACAGCGATGATTTTCCTGGGGAGAGTAACATTTTTCTATACCGCCGCCGAGCCAGATCTCCGGTTTTTCCTTTATATTTTTTATAGACGTCCCCTGAACCAGTGCTAATTTTTATTCTACCTTTTTAGTAGAACTCTTTTTGTTAAATATTTTTTATCAACTTTTTGAGCACTTTTGGCTAAATTTATTTTACACATGTTTTGAAAAATGTTTTAAAACTTATTGTTGTTGTCTTGTTTTATTTTTGTTAATTGTTTTTCATATATAAAACATGTAAACTTCAAAATCTTGCTATATTATTGACAAAGCTCTTCAGCGGAGATCCAAGTGGAACGAACCATGCCAGAGAATGCCCCTTATGGAATGATTTAGTCGTCGTTCTTTAAAGGAAGTGAGAACCGAACCGTCATCTAAAAGCGAACAATCCAAGGACAATGGCAACACCAGAAACAAAAAAAGGCAGAAAAAAACAAAGACACAACATGTTTACAGCACAGAAAAGAAAAATGAAGACACTCACACACAAAGATGAACAACACGGACCCAATATAAAACCATGGGTGAGATCAGGTGCACCGGTAGAGTCAGCATCTCCTGCTTCTTATAAGACACCCGCCGTGTTGAACATGTCAAATCCGGTAGTTAAGTCAAATTCGGTAGAGGAAACAACAATTAAGCTTTAAAGGGAAAGATCTGTTGTCATGTGGGAAACAGATATCCCATAGCGGTCCACAAGATGAAGATGTCGACCGTAAAACTTCTGGAAGGATGACTTCAAGTTTTGGGTAACGTACCCTTGTTGAAGTAGCCTATTTGTGAGCAACCGGGTTCTATCAAGGAAGTATTTAACATAGGGGATTTAATGTTTTGACTTTGCTTCATATATGGTATGATACATCGGCAAACGAATTCCGAAGCAAGAACGAGGAAAGGGGAAATTCTAAAATCATAAATCCAAAATCACGGCAATTCACAGCAACACGAATTGAGACAGTATGACAAAGACAAAACAAATAAACAAAAATGAACAAGAACGATACAAAACTAAAGCACTAGCAGTGTGAACCCCTATAAAACTGAGGTATCATCAGGTGCTCCGGAAGGGTAAGCATGATCTGCTCCACGCGTGGCACCCGTCACACTGCCAGTGAAAAGTCCGGTTTTTGTCACAGTCGGTGTTCGTCAGTCCGGTAACAAACTCTGGATCTACCCAAAGATATCTGTTATCATTTGTGAAACAGAAACATTGTAATGGTCTGTCAAATCGTGGTGACGACCGTAAAACTTCTGTAGTGACAATTGCAACAGTGACTGAACATACCCTTGATGTATAAGTTTTAGAGACAGTAATTTTGCTTTGTTGACAAAATCGCTGTACAAACTACAGGCACGGCAATAGCGAATGAGTTGTGAAATGTACACGCCATATGCCGGAGAAGTGGGAATTTTACTGCTCAAATACGGGAAGTTCACTATTGGAAAGTCGAAATCATCACGCTTGTCGTAAAATTTTTGTTTTCAGACATCCAGAGTTGTGAATGTAGAGGTATAGGTCAAGGTATGATGCTGATTATGGTGTATCAGTGGTCTCTTTAATTTCGAGTTCATTTGGGTATATAAGATGAAGGTTATCCTTAAATTGAGGAATGTTCAATGAAAGAGCATCATCTATATGACGGAAACTGAAATTAAAGGATTTGGGTAGCTTATTATCTTTTTTCTGAACTAGCCCTTGTATGAACCTGGCTTCATACGAAAAAGAAACAAATCTGCTAAAAGTGGCGCACAATTAGTCCCCATAGGTATTCCTATTGTCTGCTGGAAAACTTGCCCTCCAAATTCTACAAATATGTTATCAATCAAGAATTCCAGCATTGCAATGACATCCTCCTCTGTATACTTTTTGTGTGAATCAGTGTGATGTTTAACAAAATAGGCCCCATCTTCACCTATAACTAAATATGAATATCTTCTTTCACCCTTTTTAGTATAGAAAGACTGATGTATTAAATCCCGGAGTTCTGACTTTAGCTTATCGTGTGGAAGAGTAGTATAGAGAGTAGAAAAATCAAAAGTTTTGACACTGTTGCAGTGGTTGAGTTCAGTTGAAGATAGATATTCTAATAAGTCTTTTGAGTTTTTGAGAATCCACATCTGATTCACTCCACTTGTTGAGTATACTTTATCACTATATATCTTTAGGCCATCTTTGACTGCAGTAAGTAATGAAGTGAGGAGCTTAGAAAGAGGTTTTGTTGTGCATTTGGCAGACCCAGCAATGTATCTCTGTTTGTAAGGGCATTTATGTAATTTGGGTACCCAGTAGATACAAGGCAGATTGTTGTTCTCTTCACTCAAACTGATACCATAGGAAGACAATACTGATTTGTGATTGTTAAGTATATCCTTCCTTGGTATGGTGGAGAGTTTGTATGTGGGATTGCCAAATGAATTGTCAATGCCCATCTCCTTCATTAAGCAGTCAATGTAGTGTCTTTTGCAGATAAATGTGATGTTGTTTTTGGCCTTGTCGGCTGGTACGATGACATAATTGTCATGGAAGAAGGACAATGTTTTTTTCTACCTCGGGATCATCGAATATGCTTTTTGAATTGGGGCTCATGGTTGTCTTTAGGCGCCTCATTCGAGCTACAATCAATGACTTTATGGACCTGATCGAGTCGGACAGTGTTTCAACTTTTTCCTTCTCTCTCTTAGCCCATTGTATTCCTCGACTGCGTCCATCAATATTTTAAAGTTGTGTTTCCAATTGATGGGTTGGGGTTCACGATATTTTGGACCTTTTGTGAAGAGATCACGTAGTTTCTCATTGCTTACGATGTTGAGGTCCCCTGTAATAACGTGACCAGCAGGAGCGTACATAAACGGGGAAGAGAGACAAGAACAATCAGGTGGTTTTGATTTGAAGTCATCAATTTGGACATGATATAAGTCGTCGTCTATTTTAGTGGTGTGTTTTATTGGCAATTTCTGACATTTCAAAGTACAGCAGGGAGCGATGACACACAGACACTGGACCTTCCTGTTACAAAATATGTTTAGTTATTTCACAATGAATTGAAGCTGTTTTATTTTTATCATCAAATAACTCTAACCCGTTACAAAAGCTTCAGGATGGAGTACTTTGCCCTTTATGTTTACACAGACCAATAAAATTATTTTACCTGACCATAATATTTTTGCAGGTGTTGTGTAGTTGCTCTCCACTTCCTGTTAGGCCCCCGGTGGTTCTACCAGACCGGAACCGAGAAGCAAGCAGGCCCGAAGGAGGCAGATGCATCTGCGCAGATGTGCTGATCAGCATCCCTTCCGGTCAGTGTTAATGGTGCCGAGCAGACACGAGTGACAACCCGGAGAGAAGACAACCCAAGGATTAAAGGTATTCTGTCAGTCATATAGTCACATAGTATTGTTAGTAGACTGGGCTAGATCGCGGGGTATCCTTAGGCGGACTTGGGGTAGTCGTCGTCCCCCCATACACACATAGTTTTACTATAGTGGTAGTTGCGGTTTTTGGGCTTGCTCACGAAGGTACCCGCCATTTTTGTTCCAATTTGGACCGGATGCAGTCAAGCGTGACTTGCACGTTGTCGTGGTAGACTAGTCCAGTCGTGTTGACACTCCAAATCGGTTTCGGTTTGTCAAATTTGGAGTCTCTTGGATTGTCAATTGAGTTATTATTGGCGCAGTACGTGATTGTCGATTTATTTGTCGGGTTGTCAAATTATTTTTCGTGCTCGGATAAAGTTTTTATACTTCGTGCACTGTAGTTCAAGTCTCGCGTGATCGTCAGATAGCTGAGATCAATATCGGAAGTGATTTCCGAGATTTCTTTACATTGCGAATACACATTCAGGTGTATGATAGAACTGTTTGTTGATTAAATAAAGTTGAAAATACTCACAGATTGAGTTGTGTTTATTCTTTTGTCTTTATTGATTTAATAAAGTGTATAGAAACTGTTGTAGTCAATTTTATTGAGAAATTGTTTATTGAATTTGATTTTGATTCAAATAATCATGAGTGACTACAAGATGAAAATCAACAGAGTTAGTGAGAAAATATTGACATGTTTACCTGGTATAGGCCCTGCCACGGCCAAGAATATTACGGCATTGAGGGACAAAGGGGTGACAATTACTCCCGAAATTTTTCCAGGGCTCCCTTACATCAGAGGTCGGGTTACGACCGTGTTATTAGATATGATTGACTTTTCCCCATGTGAACCAAGGGAGGGGGAGTATCTGGACATCCGGCAACACAGTGCTGAGGGCTTACAAGTAGACCAAACTGTTGTTAAACAAGATATTGGGCAAGCATGTCCTCGTACACCCAGATATGAAGCCAGCACTAGTGCAGACAATGATGATGTCCAGACAGGATATGGACCCCCTACATATGAGTCAACGCCATATACGCCGGAGGCAGCCCAGCAAGAACTGGCAAGATTAAGACGGTTCCATGCTGAAATGAAGGATTGGCTAGCCGAGCAAAGGGCTCGTATAGAGGCTAGACGTAATGAGGAGAGTGCCCTCATAAGTAAGAGCCGCTTGCCAGGAAAACCTGATTTCTCGAGTTCCGAAAATTCGCGCTGGTGGTCACCGCCACCAAGTGCCAGATCTAACCAACCAGGTAAAGTAACAACAGAGGATGTACAGTGTTCACTGGTCGGCCAACCTCAGACTATCAAACCAGATAGCCAATCTCATTTTGAAATGAGCGCGCTGAAATCAGCCATTAGACAAAACTACCATCGCTCTATTGGATATGACGACAGCACAATTGAGCAATTTCAGCCTACAGCGGCTGTACTGAAACACCATGTTGAACTAAGTCAACGGCAAGAACAACAGTTGAATTTGTCGAATCAAGCAACTTCACAGTCATTTTGTGGTACCGCAGGCCAGCAACAAAACCAGTTTGTTAGCCTTGACAAAGCCAAAGCTGGGCAACAACAGCAACAAACTACCAATGATGGGGTAGGGCAGACAGCTCAACAACAGCGACAGTCAACCAACTGTCAATCTGATATTTCACCGACCCTTCCCCGGGTAAGTCCAACCCAGCAATTACAACGCTACAGGCGAATATTGCCAACACCGCCTATAACCACAAGAAAATTACCATCGCCACCAACTTCAAGAAAGTTGCCATCGCCACCAATTTCAAGAAAGTTGCCATCGCCACCAATTTCAAGGAAGTTGCCATCGCCAACTTTGAGTGTACGGCAATTACCATCGCCACCACCAAGTGCACCAATTTCTAAACCCAGAAGTTCAGCATTTCAACCACTTCAAGGTAATACACAAAATATAAGTCAGTCTAGGGTACATATGCCACAAAAATTGCCAACCGACACCAAACCAGGTCTATCGGCAGTACCGCCAGTTCACATGTCTCGACAACAGACAGCCAATGCAACAACAGGGCATACACCAGTATATCAGGACACACTGGGACAACAACCATTTGACCCAGTCAGGGCTCAACAACACCAACAAGGTATCAATTTCCAGCCACCCTTGCAAAAACCCGCAGGGTATACCTTATCAACAACCATTAGTTGGGGCCCCACTACCATTTAATCAGACTGGTTACCAACAACCTGTGTATTATGGACAGCAACTGCCACTGCCAATGTACAATCAACCAGGGCAAATACCACTGCCCGTAATTGCTCAACAACAATCAGCAAGGGACAATCAACCACCTGCTCCCTCAGGTCAACCGTACACTAGTACAAAACCTAAAGGTTACAGGAGTCGACATGATTACACAGACCATTGTAGTGCTGACTCGTCGGACTACACATCAGATGCTTCTCTTGGGGACCCCGTCCCCAGAGCAAGCCGAGCAAGACATAGAAGTACTCCAGGACGAGCAAGAAGGACACGCAAAGATAGAAGACAAGATTTTTCTCCTGAAATTTCTGGTGAGGAGGGAAATTATGGTAGTAGTAGACAGCGGGCGTATAGACCGAAATCACGTAACTCGTCTAGACACTACATTTCCTCACTTGAGGAGGAACAGAGCGACATTGACCGACCAAAGGTCAACAGAGACCAACAGAAGAGAACCTTTTTATCGTCAATACCCAATTCCCTGAAGTATACAGGTAGGGGGAATTGGAAGGCTTTCCACACCAAGTTTGAAGGATATGCTAGTGCAGCTGGATGGACCAACCAGCAGAAAAGAGAGCAACTATGTTGGTGCCTTGAAGATAAGGCCAGTGACTTCTACACGCTCCTGCTGGAGCAAGATAAGTACATAACATACAAAGATGTGGTCACCAAAATGACTAAACGGTTTGGATTCCAGGAGCTATTGAAACATCACAGGTGCAGTTTCAGACCAGCACTCAGAGAAAGGATGAGTCCTTGGAGGATTGGGCCGATCGTGTCCTTTCCCTAGCTACCAAGGCCTATAGAGAGCTTCCTGAGGAACACATGACTCGACAAGCTATAATGAAGTTTTGCCAAGGCTGTAACGACTCACAGGCAGGTCAGCACGCCTGTACACTGAAACCAGCGACTATGGAAAGCGCTATGGACACCATAAAGTGGTACCAACACTCTAGGACAGCTGTTCAAGCTCACAAATCTCAGGATAAGATACCAGCTCCTGAAATACATGGGAAATCAGACTCGCCAGTTGTTCGTGGTGTGGGTACGTCCAAGTCAACTATGGATACCCGCCTATCTCAAGTTGAACAACAACTTCAACAGCAAGTTGAGCAACAACAACAACAGCTTAAACAAATGGAAAAGCTTATGTCATCAGTACAGACCTTGACAGCTTCAATGAAAAAGTCCAGCCAGTCGGCTGGAACTACAGACAACAGACGCTCTGAATCAGACAGGGGCTCCCCGAGACGTCAACAGCGAAGCCCTGGAAGTAACCAAAGGAGGTCAAACAGAAATACCAGTCGTAGACAACAAAGAAGTGGTATTGAATGTTTCAATTGCCATAAAGAAGGCCACATCAGTCGAAATTGTCCAGAGCGGAAGACGTTATCGCCCATGCGAAACCACCAAACAGAGAGAAAGAAGGTTACTTATGAAGTACCGCTGGTACTGATACTGAAGACAGAGATAAATCCAATGGTACAGTGGTAAGAACGATTGGTTCTGCAAACCTGTTGCGTGCTAAAGTGCTAGTACAAGGCAAAGAGGTGACAGCACTCATCGACACGGGTTCTGAAGTAACCATTATGCAAGACAAAATTTTTAATGGGTTAGCTGATAAACCATACACTATCAGAGAAACGACCATGCACGGTGCAGGTAGAGATATGACCATGAAATGTAGGGTCACTAACCCTATTCTATTCCAGATAGGTGGCCTGCTATTCAGCCACCAACTGTATGTTGCACCGATAGACTGTGAAATGTTACTTGGATATGATTTCCTGACCAAGAACAAAGCTATTTTGAACCTGAAGGATAATAGTATGGTTGTTAACAACAGAACAATCAACCTCCTGCTGGGAGGTGAGAGTAACAGTAAGGAACCCAGAGTATGTAGAGTTACCTTACCAACCACCACCGTAGTACCACCAAACTCAGTAGTACGCATGGGTTGCTCAGTCCCTGAGCAAGTTCAAGACTTTGTAGTTGAACCAACTGTTGGATCCAAATTACTGATACCCAGATCAGTATGTGCCAAAGGACAAGTGATATGTTTTTTGAACATAACGGACAACCCTGTCAAACTCCAGGGTGGAACGGAAATAGCTGAAGTCCATGAAGCAATCGTCATTAAAGACATGGACGGCCTTGTTGTGCCGAGTGTAGGAGGTTGCTCTACAAAAGACAAGATGAATAAGAAATATTCAGAAGTTGAAGTGCCTGAGCACTTAAAAGAACTTTATGACGAGAGCTGACAGACTGTCAGAAAGCCAAATTGAGGAAACTCTTACATGATTATGCAGATGTCTTTGCAAAGACAGAGTTCGACTTAGGCAACTTTACAGAGATTGAGCATGAGATCGACACTGCAGGTGCTAGACCTATTAAGCAGCGCATGAGGCGCACCCCAGCCTGTTTTGTTGGGGAAGAAGAGGCCCATTTGCAGAAAATGCTGGATGCAGGGGTCATCCAACCCTCAGTTTCGGAGTGGGCATCCGCACCAGTTTTAGTCAGGAAAAAGGACGGCAGTGTCCGATGGTGCATTGATTTTAGGTTATTGAACTCTGTGACGGTTAAAGACAGTTTCCCCTTGCCTCTGATAGATGAGTGCCTGGACACCTTGACTGGCAATGTTTGGTATGCCAAGTTAGATGCAAATTGGGCATACTGGCAGATCAAGATCAAACCAGAAGACCGAAAGAAGACAGCCTTCGTAACGAAGTACGGTCTCTTCGAGTGTGTGAAGATGGCATTCGGGCTATGTAACGCCCCCGGAACCTACGCAAGAGTCATGAACCTTGTCATGAGAGGCCTTGCCTGGAAGACGGTACTTGCGTTTTTTGGACGATATATTGGTCCTGGGAACCTCATTTGAGAGTCATCTAGAGAACCTCGCAGCAGTGTTCCAGAGGTTCAGAAAATTTCAACTCAAGTTGAAACCAAGGAAATGTGCTTTATTTAAGAGAAAGGTGGAATTTTTAGGCAGATTAGTCAGTAACAACGGACTTGAGATCGGACACCAGCACCTGAAACCAGTCAAGGGCTGGTTAATACCTACAAACACGAAGGAGGTTGAACAGTTTCTAGGGTTTGTCAACTACCATCGTTCCTTCATCAAGGACTAAGCCAGTATATCTGCGCCACTGTATGAAGTGACAGGAAAAAATCCATTTTCCTGGAACCATGACCGTCAGTTAGCTTTTGAAACTCTGAAAGAAAAGCTCCTGACTGCCCCAGTATTGACACTCCCTAACAACAGGGACTACTTCATACTTGATACAGACGCCTCCCAGAACGCAATAGGTGCTGAGCTGCTCCAAGTCCAGAACGGACAAGAAAGAACCATAGCTTATGGTAGTTTTGTTTTGACTGCAGAACAAAGGAGATACTGCACAACCCGCAAAGAATTGCTTGCAGTTATAAGATTTACTAGACAGTTTAGGCACTATCTTCTAGGCAGACAGTTTACTGTGAGAACTGACCATAGTAGCCTAACATGGCTAGTCAACTTTAAGGAGCCCCAGGGACAGATAGCCCGATGGCTAGCAGCTAGCCCGATGGCTAGAGGAGCTCAGCCAGTACGACCTGGTCATCAAACACCGACCAGGCAAACACCACGTAGATGCTGACGTTCTCTCCAGAATGCCGGACAGATTGGCAGAGTGTCCACACTACACACCGGACACAATACTAGCGAAATTGCCATGCGGGGGCTGCAACTATTGCCGAAGAGCGCATAGAAGTTGGGCTAAGTTTTTATGCGAAGTTGATGAGGCGGTGCCCCTAGCCAGGAAGAGACGTAAACCCAGTAAACCGCTGCAAGATGTAGCGGCAGCGATGACTTTATTGTTTGACTCCCCAGAGCAGGAGGAGTCCAGTTTTCACAGCACAGGAATGGACTTGATATTTGGTCCGTCGTCGGCCAAGATAGTAATAGACGGACATGAACACTGCTTTGTAACCGCAGTGTCCCAGTCCCAAGCAGATGGAGTAA
This sequence comes from Modiolus philippinarum, assembly GCA_002080025.1. Lineage (NCBI taxonomy): Eukaryota > Metazoa > Mollusca > Bivalvia > Mytilida > Modiolidae > Modiolus > Modiolus philippinarum. The sequence continues at coordinate 129,879 of MJUU01024693.1, forward strand.
TCATATCTGGATTTACAGATGAGGATGTCAAGACAAATCAGGTTAGTGATCCAGATTCATAATTTGTACTGAATTGGTTAAGGGACGGGACAGAGCCATCGGAAGATGAGTTATTTTTGGCTTCTCCAGCGGCCAAGTGTCACTGGCTCAACAAACAGAAGTTTTTTTCTGGATAAAAATGGCATTTTAAAGAGCCATCCCAAGAAAGACGGAGGGAACACCAGACTGGTGGTGCCAGCTACTTTGAGACAAGCAGTCATGGAACTATGCCATGAACTACCGAGTGCTGGACACCAGGGTGTGTCAAGGACGACATCCAGAATCAAGGACAAATACCACTGGTACAATATTACCAGAGATACTGCTACGTTTGTCCTAACTTGTGACACTTGCAACAAGAACAAGAAGCCGTCGCGGCCCAGATGCCCGATGACTAAATACCATGCAGGTTACCCGATGGAGAGGGTCCACATAGATTTTATGGGTCCATTGCCAAAGACCAAACAGGGCAATGAGCATGTTCTGATGATGGTGGACCAGTTCACTAAGTGGACGGAGTGCATCCCGCTCCCATCCCAAACGGCAGAGACTACAGCTCAAGCAGCTATAAATGAGTTTTTTTACAAGATTTGGCTACCCTTTTCAAATTTTTTCAGATCAGGGCAGTAACTTTGAGAGTTCACTCTTCAAGGCAGTATGCGATCTTCTACAGATCCACAAGGCCAGGACAACGCCTTATCGTCCACAGGCGAATGGACAAGTAGAGAGGCAGAATCGAAGCCTGATGGATGCAGTAAGATGCTTTGTTGACTCTCAACAGGAGAACTGGGACCAGCACTTAGCCCAGCTCGGTGGAGCTTTTAAGATCCAGTGTAAACAGGAGTTCGGGTATACTCCCAATAAGCTTATGTTGGGGCGAGAAACAAACCAGCCGGCTGATCTCATGTTTGGTAGCCAAAGCGAAACAAAATATGAAGGGACGGACAGTTACATCATTGGACTGGAAAAGGCAATTAGAAATGCGCACACAGCTGCACGGAAAACCTTGAAGACTAAACAGACTAAGATGAAGCGTGATTATGACCTTAGAGTATTGGAGAAATCATACAAGCCTGGAGACTTGGTATATGTTCTGGACACTGCCCAGGTCAAGGGCAAGTGCAAAAAATTGAGTCCTCCATGGAAGGGTCCTGGAATAGTTATTGCGAATGTAACAGGACAGGTTTACAAGGTCAAGTTGCAGAGGGTGGTCTTCAACACAAATCATGACAGGCTGAAGCCGTGCAAAGACAGGAAGATCCCAGCGTGGCTGCAGGGATGTTAAAAAGACTTCGAGCAAGGGGTGGATGTTCTTGCGAAACCACAGAGCAAGTCATCAGCTCCCCAGTACTGTGTGTGCCGGGGTCCAGATACTGGTGAAACAATGGACCAATGTGACCGGTGTAAAGGGTGGTTTCACCTGACCTGTATTGGGATGTCTGTCCAGGAGGCAAATGAAATAGATCCCTACATCTGCCCGAACTGCCAATTAGTATGTAGGGCGTCCCCTAAAAAAGATAATGGGGGAGGGGAGGACCATTAGGTGACATTACTAATGGATTCTCTTTTTGTGTTTTTCAGTATGTCAAAGGATCAAAGCGAGAGGGGTAGGCCTTGGAGGCCCAGTAGCCGCTCCCAAGGTGGAGCAGACTCCGAAGATGAAATACCGCCTTTCGACTACGAGGCTCTAGACAGCCCTCCACCCAAACGTAAGGTAACGGTGGAGGGGGAGGAGGAGATGACCATTGAGGTGCCCCAGCCAGACCCCGGACGGGAGTCTCCCGCAGCGGAACCTGCACCAGAGCCAGTAAGCGAGGAGACAGGCCCAGCCCGGGAGCCAGCACCCGTCGCGGTGGAGGTCCCGGACTGCGGGATTGATAGGACTGTGATCCCCGCCTCTTGGGCGGGGAAGGAGGATCAAGTATACACGTGCCCTCGCAGTGGCTGTAAAGAAAGGACCTGGAGGGTCAGCGGCAGGGACGTTGCGTGCCCGTTCCCAGGGTGTCCAACCATTACCCGTAACCTACGGGAACACGCCTTGGCAGAACACCTGTCCGCCATCTTCCAGCTCCAGTTCCCACAGGAACTTCTGGAAAACAGGGGGTTCAACTTGTACAGGGGCCAAATGGTGATGGCCATCGCCAGGTGGCTGATGGGCGGAGCCCCTACAGCAGTAGAGTTTGTTCGCTGGCTCAACCAGCGTACAAGGGTGCCGGAGGGCTGCCATCTTCCAGAGCATGGAAACCCGGCACTCAGAGCTGTATGCCGCGCCATGGGCTGGCGAGAAGAGCAACAGTATACGGTGAGGCCGATTAACAGCCCGGTGTGTATACTTCACTGGCGGGTGATGTGCCGTTACTGGCTCAGCTGTCCGCTGAGAGGAGGAATAGTGTGGCCAGTGAGGTATACTCGGCCTCGTCGGAGCCAGACGAAGAGCAAGTGGCGGCAGAGAACAGAGGTTTCATGGGGGTGGCCAGCCCCAAATCATCGAGTGGACCGGTGGTCGCACCTAGGCGACGCGCGGAGTCGAAGCCTGCCCGACAAAGAGAGTCAGTTGCCACCGCTCCTGCCTCTACAGCATCCAGGGAACAAGCTGGAGAGCCTTCTCCGCCTCGGCTAGAGGCTGTGGTTCTACCAACTGGACGACCGACGTTGGTCATACTTGTTCACAGGGGAATGAAGAGGATGGTCACGGCAACATCTGTGGCCAATGCCCTGCAACTTGCCAGGGAATTGTTCAACATCCCCGGGCAGCTGACGCTTCATGCTTTTGGAGCTCAGCTCACGGATAGCGTGCAGCTGGACCTGCTTCCAGCAATGCCTGAGCTGGAGGTAAAGGTGGATTGATGTGTGCCAGCATCATCAGAGTAATACCAACCAGGGATATGTATATATGATGTATATATTATGGTCAACAGTTTTGTTCAATAGAGTAGGACCAGTCTTTGATATTGTTATTGTTCCATCCGACTGAGGTACAGTTTCGGTTTGGCATGCTAAATTGAGTTTAGTTATCCTGGTTGGCAGACATCGTTCCTGCAGGAACCCCCTGATAATACTGACAGTACTGTTCCCGTCGGGAACGCCCTGGACTTAATATTCCCCACTCTTTTTGACGGTTTTTGCTTTGGGGGAATATTCTTTTGTGTGTATATACGTTCTAAGGTAGTTTAGTCAGTAGTTTAGTCAATTGGAAATTCGGGGGGATTAATCAAATTAGTCATTGGGAAGTGATATTTGTATATTTTGGAAGAGAAGTAGTTTTCCTTTAGTTTTATGACATGTTATTTGATGTTTGTATTGTTTACGGACTTAGTGGAGATAAGACAACTCAGTGGTTAAACTTGTTGTTTATTGTGATGTGTTCCAGTCCAGAACAGGAGCTATCATCTCATGGTGAGATGTTTCCAGAGGTGTATTTCTGGGTTTGTGCGCACCTATGGTCGGTGCGGAGTCGTGGCTCCTGTTAAATGTAACTTATAGTTAAGCGTTATGCTCCCCAGACGAGTTGATGGGCGAGTTGTAAGGGTGACTGGAGTTGGTTCAAGTTTTATTGAATGTTGCTATAGTTGAGCTACTTGAGTTTAGTTCAGTTTGAAGTTGTCTTAGTGTATAAGTCCGATGTTGTTCATGTCATGTTATTTTTTGGGGAAAGGTTAACGCAGTCTTTTTATAATCCCAATCCCGTGGGCTGGGGGGTGGATTTCATGCCGTAACGGTCAGTTACGAGCCAGTTTTACACGTATATTTACCGTATTTGACGTTTATTTAGAACCCCTGGGGCGTTTCGACATTGTCCTTAGTCGGAACCGTAGGGTTCCTCCTTTTTAAGATGGAGGGAGGTGTTGTGGAGTTGCTCTCCACTTCCTGTTAGGCCCCGGTGGTTCTACCAGACCGGCCGCCATGCGCGGTCCCGGCTGAAGAATAGGCCCGCAGCATCCTCTGAGCTTGGAGTAGGAGCCATCCTAACAGAGAACCCCGGGATATAGAAATAGGACCCAGTATCTCCGGCTTGCGGG
>MJUU01024695.1:16447-34882 GCA_002080025.1 Modiolus philippinarum
GCGACTCAGGAATGCAGCCATACTAGTAATGACGTCGTAGTGGTTGTCGTGGTAGTATAAATAGATTTTCTTCTCAGCTTTAGGTCCATGATATATGATTCCGTTGAAATGCTCTTTGGATATTACATGTATTTGATAATCCGGTAAAATGGATTGAAATTGTTTGATCTCTTCGATACCGCACTGTTTTAGAGGTACTCCTGCTCTGTCGTGTAGTTCCAATGCCAATTTTTTCTGGATGTACTTGCCATGTTTTATAGAGCTCCATTGATCGTGTCCGTCAATTTTTGCTATGGCCGTTACGATGGCGCTGGCACAGCAGAGATTGTCATCGTTCTGTATACGAATGATACATCTTTTTGCCTTCAGGAACCTCTCGGTGTCGACATATGTACACCTTTTTCTGGTACCACCTACGGGAAGACGGACATGTGTGATCTCGATTCTCAAACTTTCGTCTAACACAAACTGTTCGTTGGACTGTAACACTCGTTCAATTTCGTCTAATAGTAAGTCACCTGTCACCTGACTCATTTGCATAAACGGTAGTCTGATGGGAAAATCTAAATCTGGGCACTCCATGGTAACCTGTACCAAGTCTTCCATCTGCATGTTCTCAGCCAGCTTCCTCAAAATAGAGTTGAATATTTTTTGTAATGATTTCAGTATATCTGGAACATTCTGAACGTTCAATTCCTTGAACGTGACTCTGTACTCTGTCGATATGGTGTTGAATCTAGGTATAATTTTCCCGCTTTGTTTAGTGATGGTATAAAACTGTTCGGGTTGAATGATTTCTATACTGAGTTCATTAGGCATCCCTGCACCAATCTGGTGTTTCTGTTTCAAATGGTGTACAAGTCTGTCATTTCTTCTGTATACAAGTCCACCCACATTACACTGATGAAAAGTTGGATTGTTGTGTTTCTTCTCGTGTCTTTTTAAATTGTCCCGGTTAGTAAAAAGTTTTTCACATATTCCGCACGTAAAGGTGTTGTGATGTTTATTTTGTCGGTGATGCCCCAACAACTGGCTTTTCTTGACAAAGGTTTCCTGGCAATATTCGCATGTATGCATCTGCAAGATAATACACAATATGTGTTATTGATTTAAATCTATTTAATTATTTATTATTTATTTCTATTTAATTTTGTATTATTGATTTATTCTGTATTATTGATTACTTATTTGTTCTCATTTAATAACTTTATTGATCAGTTTAAGTATATAACAACTTCATATTGTTTTATTGTTATTTGAATTAATTATATTAAATTCGCTTACCTTTGTTCTGTTTATCTTCACTGGGAACGTCTGTTCAATTCGGCTGTTAGAGGCAGAATGAAAAAGTTGCTCGATACGTCTGATTTTATACAGGTAGACGCGTTGTATCGACGGTTCTGATTGGTCGGCTGTTTTTGTTACGGGCTTTGTGATTGGTCGATTATTCTGTGTTCTGATTGGCTGGATTTATCACAAAGTCGGCGTCTGATTGGTTGAATTCCCTGCAATTTGATTGGTCTGTTGATTTCTCTATTGTTACGGTTCTTTTAATAGACCGAATATTCCAGAAGATGATGCAATCGATCGATGGTGTTAATTTAAAAGTGTACGGATCGATGAATCTATTGAATCATACTGACGCGATATAATAGGAGTGTTTTAATTACTTTATGCTTCGCATATTTTATGAATTAAATTAACGAGTTTTTATTAAGTGTTAGATGTATTGATTTTCTATTTAAATTTCACAATTTTTCCACATGCTTTGTTTATTTTCTTCTTCGTTTAACAGTTTTGTAACTAATTCATATTCTAATTTGCAATTTTTCAAATTTTATCACATATGTTTTGTTTATTTCCGTGTTCGTTAAACACATCTGTTTTCTTATTTTTGAGTTTTTGTGATGACATTTAAAGTTTTAGTCAAAAACGGTGTAGATTTTGTTTGACTTTGTGTATTTTTGCATAATATTTCTAGTTGTATTGTTAATTCTTGTAAAATTTTTCTCTTTTATTTGTGTTTTTTACGTTAAAATTTCACATTTTCCTGATATTTTCGTGCTTTTTCGGTGAATTGAGTGGTGGTGGTGATGATTGCTTCGTTTCAGTGGTGGTGATTGCTGCTGCTTCTGCTGGGTAGTGTGGGAATATTGCTGCTGCTGCTGCTGGGTAGTGTGGGAATTTTGCTGCTGCTGCTGCTGCTGGGTAGTGTGGGAATATTGCTGCTGCTGCTGCTGCTGCTGCTGCTGGGTAGTGTGGGAATATTGCTGCTGCTGTTGCTGCTGGGCGGTTTGAGATATTGCTGCTGTTCTTTGGTTTATTTTACTTTTCCTAAAGTTATGGCTGGGCAGTTTTTAATCACATATGAATCGAGGGCAAATAAGAATAACAAAGTCATTATCAATTTCATGATTTATTTTCTCCGTTATGAGACAGGCACGGGTCGGAGATCCACGTGCAGTCTTTACATTGTATATGGAGTTAAAGTCCATTTAACTGGATGTTGATTTCTTCTGCATCTTCTTGGTTCGGGATTTGTATTGTTTCAATGGAGCTGTTCATTGGTTCGTTTGGTTCAATCTTCAATGTGATGGTAAAACCATTCATGGTGTTCGGTTGGACTGGAGTGTCTTCTAGGCTTTGATGTTTGGTACGTTGGTGACGTAATAACACATCCTTTCTACTGCATTTCTGTCCACATTCTCCACAACGAAGTTTGTTGGGCGTGATTCTATGTGTATTCATGTGTCGTTGGAGATTATCTCGGCGGCTAATGTTTGATGGCATATCCCGCAATTTCGTCTCAGTGGTTGACTTTTTCTCTCAGTCAAACAATAAGGGGCAGTTCTAGACATCTTATTGTGTCTTGCTGTTTTCAATCGTCTCAGTGGTTGACTTCTCTCAGTCATACAATAGGGCGCAGTTCTGGACATTTTATTGAGTCTTGCTGTTTTCATTGGCTCTGTTTAGTTCCTTGAAATTATGTATCACTCTGTAGGTAAAGTCTATACACGTCTGTTCAGTTCGAAGGTTAGAAGCAGAATGGGAACTTCAGTCGTTGTAGCTTGTTATATGGTAGGTTGATCTATCAGTGAACCCCTGTCAAAATATGGGGACCCTTTATAGCCATACCATAAGAGATAGGACTTCACAAATACCACCAATAGCTTTAGATGGTCAAAGATACGCAGAAAACATATATCACACAACTATTAAAGTATATTTTGTAAAATGCACTGATTGACCCTCCTGTCAAAATTTTGGACCCTCTTAGCACCCATACTATAAGAGATAGGACTTAATACATGTCACCATTCGATTTAGATGGTCAAAGATACCCCGAAAACATATATAACATGTGTATATTATTTGACTCAGGAAAAATTGAAATTTGGGCCAATCCCGAAATTTTGGACCCCTCATAGCACCCGAAATACTAAAGATACGATCTCACAAATGTCACCATTGGATTTAGAATGACAAAGTTACCCCAAAAACATATATAACACGTCTATAGTACTCGACTTATAATAATTTGTATTTTGGGCCATTCCCGAATTTTTGGGTCCCCCTGTCTCCGAAACGGTACGAGATAGAGACTTGAAACCTTCACCAATCGCTGTAGGAGCGCAAAGTTACCCCGGATTGATATATACATTGTACGGGAAACGAACGATAACTCTAGTAGTATATAGGGACCGTTCAACCCCCCCCCCTTTTTTTTTACGCAGTAAAAAGCTAAAAGTTATAAACACTTCCGTTGACGTCATACTTCTGGATATGTCATTTCCGGTGACGTCACTTCCGTTGACGTCACCTCCGGTGACGTCACTTCCGGTGACGTCACTTCCGGTGACGTCACACTTCCGGTTATTTCCGGTGACGTCACACTTCCGGTCACGTGACTTCCGGTGACGTTATTTCCGTAATCCTCCTAATCCTCGTCAAAAACGACTTGAACTGACCCTATATACTACTGGAGTTATCGTTCGTTTCCCGTACAATGTATATATCAATCCGGGGCCATAACTTTAGGAAAAGTAAAATAAACCAAAGAACAGCAACAATATCTCAAACCGCCCAGCAGCAACAGCAGCAATATTCCCACACTACCCAGCAGCAGCAGCAGCAATCACCACCACTGAAACCAAGCAATCATCACCACCACCACTCAATTCACCGAAAAAGCACGAAAATATCAGGAAAATGTGAAATTTTAACGTAAAAAAACACAAATAAAAGAGAAAAATTTTACAAGAATTAACAATACAACTAGAAATATTATGCAAAAATACACAAAGTCAAACATAATCTACACCGCTTTTGACTAAAACTTTAAATGTCATCACAAAAACTCAAAAATAAGAAAACAGATGTGTTTAACGAACACGGAAATAAACAAAACATATGTGATAAAATTTGAAAAATTGCAAATTAGAATATGAATTAGTTACAAAACTGTTAAACGAAGAAGAAAATAAACAAAGCATGTGGAAAAATTGTGAAATTTAAATAGAAAATCAATACATCTAACACATAATAAAAACTCGTTAATTTAATTCATAAAATATGCGTAGCATAAAGTAATTCAAACACTCCTATTATATCGCGTCAGTATGATTCAATAGATTCATCGATCCGTACACTTTTAAATTAACACCATCGATCCATTGCATCATCTTCTGGAATATTCGGTCTATTAAAAGAACCGTAACAATAGAGAAATGAAGAGACCAATCAAATTGCAGGGAATTCAACCAATCAGACGCCGACTTTGTGATAAATCCAGCCAATCAGAACACAGAATAATCGACCAATCACAAAGCCCGTAACAAAAACAGCCGACCAATCAGAACCGTCGATACAACGCGTCTACCTGTATAAAATCAGACGTATCGAGCAACTTTTTCATTCTGCCTCTATCAGCCGAATTAAACAGACGTTCCCAGTGAAGATAAACAGAACAAAGGTAAGCGAATTTAATATAATTAATTTAAATAAAAATAAAACCGAATATGAAGTTGTTATATACTTAAACTGATCAATAAAGTTATTAAATGAGAACAAATAAGTAATCAATAATACAGAATAAATCAATAATACAAAATTAAATAGAAATAAATAATAAATAATTAAATAGATTTAAATCAATAACACATATTGTGTATTATCTTGCAGATGCATACATGCGAATATTGCCAGGAAACCTTTGTCAAGAAAAGCCAGTTGTTGGGGCATCACCGACAGAATAAACATCACAACACCTTTACGTGCGGAATATGTGAAAAACGTTTTACTAACCGGGGCAATTTAAAAAGACACGAGAAGAAACACAACAATCCAACGCTTCATCAGTGTAATGTGTGTGGACTTGTATACAGAAGAAATGACAGACTTGTACACCATTTGAAACAGAAACACCAGATTGGTGCAGGGATGCCTAATGAACTCAGCATAGACATCATTCAACCCGAACAGTTTTATACCATCACTAAACAAAGCGGGAAAATTATACCTAGATTCAACACCGAATCGACAGAGTACAGAGTCACGTTCAAGGAATTGAACGTTCAGAATGTTCCACATATACTGAAATCATTACAAAAAATATTCAACTCTATTTTGAGGAAGCTGACTGAGAACATGCAGATGGACGACTTGGTACAGGTTACCATGGAGTGATCAGATTTAGATTTTCCCATCAGCCTACCGTTTATGCAAATGAGTCAGGTGACAGGTGACTTACTATTAGACGAAATTGAACGAGTGTTACAGTCCAACGACGAACAGTTTGTGTTAGACGAAAGTTTGAGAATCGAGATCACACATGTCCGTCTTCCCGTAGGTGGTACCAGAAAAAGGTGTACATATGTCGACACCGAAAGGTTCCTGAAGGAAAAAAGATGTATCATTCGTATACAGAACGATGACAATCTCTGCTGTGCCAGCGCCATCGTAACGGCCATAGCAAAAATTGACGGACACGATCAATGGAGCTCTATAAAACATGGCAAGTACATCCAGAAAAATTGGCATTGGAACTTCACGACAGAGCAGGAGTACCTCTAAAACAGTGGGGTATCGAAGAGATCAAACAATTCCAATCCATTCTACCGGATTATCAAATACATGTAATATCCAAAAAGCATTTCAACGGAATCATATATCATGGACCTAAAGCTGAGAAGAAAATCTATTTATACTACCACGACAACCACTACGACGTCATTACTAGTATGGCTGCATTCCTGAGTCGCGTCTACTTTTGTACCGACTGCCAAAAGGGGTACGACCATAAAGAAGAACACATATGCAATAACGTATGCCATTACTGTAGAAAGGTTCATACCCAGAGCAAAGATGACGAGTGGATACTTTGTACCGACTGTGGGCGCTACTTCAGAGGGTCGACATGTTTCCACCTGCACAAAAAGACAACGACTTCGGGGAACTCGACCTGCACTACGTATTATAAATGCCAGAGTTGTGGACAAACCGTATATAAACGTATGGGAGAACATACATGTGGAAATGTCTACTGCCAGACCTGTAAAAATTGCTGCCCACCAGGACATCAGTGCTACATGTTACCTGCTAATACCAAGGATGGACAGAAGAAACAGACTTATATTTTCTTCGACTTCGAATGCACTCAAGACGCCATGATACAATGCAACCAAGGATACAATCCAGACGACAACGGCAAGTGCGCCAATTGCAAATCCATGAAGTGTGGAGCCTTCGAGCACCAGCCTAATCTGTGTTGTACACAAAGTCTGTTTAACATGCATGAATAACAGAATCGATGAACACACGTCCTGTGGAGAATGTGGGAAAAACGAACTAGTATTTACCGGACCCAATACCACCGAACAGTTTTGCAAATGGTTATTATCCGGAAACAACAAAGGAGCTACCGTCATTGCACACAACTTCAAAGGCTACGACTCAATACCAGTACTGGAGTATTTGTATCAGCAAGGAGTGAAGCCAACGATCATAACAAACGGAACCAAGAACATGTACATCGAAGTCCCCGGATGTCGCATTCGGATGATAGACTCAATCAATTTTTTACCCGTGGCTTTAGCCGAATTGCCAAAGATGTTTGGATTGACCGAATTGAAGAAAGGATATTTCCCTCATTTATTTTATAGGAAGGAAAACCAATCAGCCGTACTCGACCATTTACCGGACATACACTACTACAATCCAGACGCAATGAAACCTGAGAAGAGAGCTACGTTTTTACAATGGTACCAGACCAATTACCGACAACGATTTGATTTCACAGATGAACTATTGAGTTACTGCCGCTCGGACGTAGACATCTTGAGAAGATCCTGCTTAACGTTCAGACAGCTGTTCCTGGAGATGACAACCACCGAAGGACAGGGAGGAATCGATCCATTCCAACAATGTATCACTATAGCATCCGCTTGCAACTTGGTATTCAGACAGAAATTTCTCCAGCCTGATACCATCGGTATTATTCCAGCTCAAGGATACCATCCAGAGGAAAATCATTCTATCAAAGCCATGCAATGGATCAAATACCTATCGGCAACAGAAGGAGTCAACATACAACATGCAAGAAATGGAGGGGAAAAACAAGTCGGACCCTATAAAGTGGACGGATAATACGAGAACGAAAACGGGAAATACGTATTGGAGTTTAACGGGAAGTTCTGGCACGGCTGCTTACACTGTTATAGTGCCAGTACAGTTAACCCTCTCAAGGGCATGACTATGGGTGATCTGTATCAACGCACTTTGAGAAGAAACGTTACTTGGAAGAGCAAGGCTACACCTACATAGGCAAATGGGAATGTGAGTTCGACCGAGAAGTTCAAGAAAACGACTACTTGAAAAGATTTGTGGAAAAAAAATGTCAAAGTTCTTCCTTAGAACCGAGAGACGCCTTTTTTGGTGGACGTACCGAAGCATTTAAACTGTATGCACAGGACCAGAACATATCGTATGCAGACGTCACCTCACTATATCCCTACATCAACAAGACCGGAAAAATACCCGTGGGACATCCTGATATCATCACGGAGAACTTCCAGAATATACAGCAATACGAAGGACTCATCAAGTGTAAAGTCATCCTGCCGAGAGGACTCTACATCCCAGTGCTTCCGTCGAAAACTAATAACAAGTTACTTTTTACGTTGTGTAAAACTTGTGCCGAAACTCATCAACAGGCACCGTGTAAGCATACCGATGAGCAACAAGCATTGACTGGAACTTGGGTTATAGACGAAGTCAAGAAAGCCATGGAACATGGTTATATAATTCAGCATATATACGAAGTGTGGCACTTTAACAAGGAGCAATACGACCCTACAACCAAGACAGGAGGACTCTTTACCGAGTATGTGAATACCTTCTTGAAAATGAAGCAGGAAGCTAGTGGGTGGCCAGAATGGTGTCATACAGAAGAAGACAAACATAACTACATCAGAGAGTACCATGAAAACGAGGGCATACTTCTCGATTACAACAATATTAAAAAGAACCCGGGACTACGAGCTTTAGCCAAATTAATGTTGAATAGCTTCTGGGGTAAATTCGGCCAGAGAAGCAACCTACCCCAAATCAAATACGTATGTGATCCTGCAGAATACTTCGACATGTTAACCAGCGATCAGATTCTCCTTATGGGTATCTATTTCGTCAGCGAAGAGATGGTGGAAATGAGATATCAGTATAAAGACGAGTTCGTCGAAGATTCTGGACGTACTAACGTACAAATGTAGTCATTGCCGCTTATACCACTGCCCAGGCAAGACTGAAGTTGTACAGTTATCTGGAGAAGTTGAACACCCGCGCCCTATACGCCGATATCGATTCCATTGTTTATACATCTCAACCTGGAGAATGGAGACCCGAATTAGGAGACTACTTGGGAGATCTTACAGACGAAGTACCCGACAACAAGATTACAGAGTTCGTCACTGGAGGACCGAAGAACTATGCCTACAAATTAGCCACACCCGATAGATTAGGAAATACGACCATATGTAAAGTGCGAGGAATCACTCTCAACTACAAGAACTCCCTCACGATCAACTACGAAACAATTAAGGATATGATCACAAACAATAGGGATTCCGTGAAGACCGTAAAAGACGATTACAAAATTGCCAGGGATAAGAAAAGATTATTAACCTTACAGCAAGACAAAGACTACAGGATCGTGTTTGATAAAAGAATTGCCATGGACGACTACAGCACTAGACCTTATGGATTTTGAAAGATTAGACTATCCCGTAATGGACAGCTGAACGGTCCTAACCATGAGATTAAAGATACTATAAGAATGACTATTCTCAGTGTATATAACTTTGTATATTCATTGTATATATAAAATAAAAATATAGAACTGATATTAGTTTGTTGTTTATGAGTGAAAACATGTATGAAAACAGAAAATGGAAACACATATAGAGGCTTGGGTTTTATCGATATAGGCATTCTAAAGAGGTTAATTCTAAAGAAGTATAAAGTAACGGCTGGCAAGAATAGACTAATAGAGCCAGATGAGGAATTGAGAAAATACAAAACTAAGATAAGTACAATGGAGAACACAACACAAGACGGAGACACAGAAAGAAATAAGAAGAGGGAGATTATTCGGGAAAAAAACAATAGAAAAAAGTACAATGAAACAGACGTCTTAAAAAGTAATGGTACAATACAAAACAAGATAATAAGTACATAAAAACTAAATAAGTTATGGAATGGGTGGGGCGGTACTGAAAACAACGTCCCCCGCGTCCCACTACTCTCACACAGCTACACTACGTTTGCGGTGCTCTACGTTCAGGACGCTGGAAGACTGGTCTGAAAGTATAAGTCACGGTTGATTGCACGGGGGATGGAAAAATGAAATTTAACATTGGCCTTATGGGCCCAAAGAGACGAGATTCACTACTCATGTACATGTCATGCCCGACAATTATGAGAAGATGGCTCCATTCAAGATCTAGTCTGATATGAAAAAGAAACGAAATGGAGAAAAAAGGAGACAACATCCCATATCCAGGTTAAAAAACGCCATAAACCAAGCATTTTAGGGGTCATCGTACGGTCTTCAACACACTGAGAAACATCACACCATATAGCAAACCTTCAATGGCCCCAAAAACGAAAAAAGTAAATAAATCAATAAAAACTAACCACACCCAATAACCCGAATATCAAGAAACTTAAAATAAATTTATTAGAAGACAAGGACAAGCGAATGACCAAGATATTCCTGACTTGGGACAGGCACAAAAATTGCGGTGGGGTTAAACTCGTTTTCTTGGATCCAAACCCTCCCCTAAGCGTGGTGAATGGCTAAAAAATAAATACACAATAATCTAAAAATGTAAACATTTATATGCATTTCCTCTATTGTTTATATCACTCGCAAATGGGGGTAAGAACAAAATTACCGAAAAGAATTTTTAGAGCCAAAGTCCACGAGGCAAAAAGACAAAGCAGATGGACACCACCGGAAAAATTGTCGACCGCAATGGTCCTGACTTGGTACAGGCATTGTTCTTATTTCAAAAGAACGTCAGTTAAAGTTCACAAAACGTCACGAAATCTACACAAATGATGCAGTATAATTACCATCTCTATAGATCAGTTGAATAACAAAATGATGTATTTTTCTATATAAGATTCAAAATAATTTATGGAAGCCGTGGCATATCGATATTTTACCGCGGTCGAACATTGAATGATCAAATTTATCCGTTCGTTCTTTGACTGACGGCTCGGTTCTCACTTACTTTATCCCTGAAAATTACAGTGTATATAATATCTCGCCCGTGGTAAAATATGCGATATACCATGGCTTTATACATCAATTATTTCTTAAATACTATTGTACAGTAGTGCATTATTAACAAATTCAAACAAAACTAATAAAAACCCTCATATAACGAGAAGATCACTACTTAAAGATATAATATGAGGAAGGCACAGCCTTGAATGCCAGCGAAGAAATTCGAGACTTTTACCCAGCTTTACTACTATGCAGTATAGTGATTACTCGGAACGTTTGTTTTGAACGTTTCAATAGCGAAATTTCTGTTTTGAGCAGTAATCAGCGTCTAACATCACAACTCGTTCGCATTTGTCTAAGTACTTCCTCCAATTTGCACTACGATTTTGTCAGCAGGCAACAGGATGAAAATACCGTCTCAAAATATGTTATGTTGAACACAATTAAATGTAATATAGAGATAACCCTACTGTATTTTAGGATCTGAACGGGGGAATAGTAGATTTGGTTTTCGTTTGCGCAGAAACGTTGCTATTGGTTTTGACGGTAAACCTTGGATTTTACCCCCTGAAAATTTTGACGCTATCCCATTAAAATTAGCGTTACATACATATCTGTGTTAAACCAGGCGTTTTACGATCGTTACCATGATTAGACAGGTCATACCCGCGGAACCCCCCTCTGGATGCACTAATGGATCATTACAATAAGATCAAGTGTTTATTATCGTATTGCCAAGCAAAGACAATGACAAAATCACACTTTTAATTTGGTCGGCTGACACTGAGTACCATTGATGAATATTTCATGTTTTCCAGGAGGGTCTGTTTTGGTGGATTTACACTGCTCAGAGTTTTTGTTTATTTGTGTGATGTGATGCAGAGTATAATACTCGTTGCAAATAGATGCTTGAAAGGTTGTTCCTTGAGAAATATTGTTATCATTGGTAATTTTCCTATTGTCACCATATGTTCTCTATAAGTTATGCATGTAAAGAATTATATTCTTTATTTGATAACTTACGTGTATTTAATAATCATTATCATATAATCTGAAGACTGCTATACTTGTCAAGCTCCTTTAAATAAAAGACCAGAAAAAACGGAAACTAGTCATTTAAAAATGGTTGAATTGATTTCACCTAAGGTAGGTCAAGGTAGATAACATTTCTGCGTTTACGAATATCCTGTAAGTGTTTAAATATTGAAAACATTTTTGTGAGTAATCAATATTCATGAGACAATTTTTTCATTTACCAATCGAGTCAAAAGGTTGCCGGGCAAACCTACGACCAGGCAATTGATTTATAGAAAACGCTTCATTTATTTCAAAACTTTAAAGGGTACCCATCCCAAAACGAATTATCTTTTTGGTGTGAATAGTATCAAACCGTCTCAAAGCTTTCTCAACTTGTATACCTTTCAAGTTTTGAAAAATTCCATACCCAAGGTTTGTCAACATTTTCAATGATCAAAGGAAAAAAAATAAAAATCAAAGGGAATTTGAGCAAATTTGAAAATTATGTCCAAGACTTGGCAGCTCAATTCTGCAATTTATAATTCAGCCTATATACAATTCATATTCAGCCTTAGCATATTATAATTCATGACCTAATCCCCAACATATAAATCATGCTATACCACATGGCCAAAGTTTACTCAGTTTAGGGGACCCTGTCCTAGATCAGATAGGCCTACCATATCATTAACCTAAACACTTACCACAGGACACTTACTCAAGCCCTATTCCTAACTTATCATGATCCATGATCTTTACCATGAAGGACCGACCATTTAACTTGAAGGGGTGGGGGTATGGTTTATAAAAAAAGAACCATTATGGAGCTGATTTTTTGAGAAAAAAAATATTTTGACTGCCAAAATGATGAAAAAAAAAATTCTGAAGGAGGCTTTCTGCCCAAAAAAGTAATGTTAATTTTGAAAAAAAAATTGTGGGTACACGTGAAAAATTTTTTTTCGCGCGAAAAAAAAATTCTGTCAAAAAAACATACCTCCTTTCAGGTTAAATGGTTGGTCCCTAACCAAAGCTTTCTGTAATAAATGTAAATGCAAAGAAATCACCGCCCTGAAGAAGTGCGGGATCCCCTAAATTATATGAAGGCCGAGTGCATTGATCTACGTAGTTGTCGGTCCTTGCACTGAAGTTTAACAATTTCCTGTGTAGCGTGTAGCAGACGCCAAGTAAGTTGTCTTCATTTGAGGATTGCCAATTTTCAGAATTACTTGAGCATTATGTTATTTAAAAGCATATGCCATTTCATTTTGAAAGTTTTCAGTCAAAATATGACAGCATCACAAAAGGACAGTGTTCAAATAACAATGATTGAGGGAATTAGGAGATATTTTATCTTCATTGACTTCAAGGTAAGACATAATCTCATTCGTAATTTCATTTTCAGTTTATTTAAATTCATTTGAGGTATTTGATTTCACTGTGAGAGGCTTGGAGTGTCCTCGGCACCCTCACCTACATTGAATCTTTTTTCGGAGTGACTGCGGACTGCAGTCTGTTATGGGGGGTAAAGTGCCAAAAAGACCATTTTGCTTCTTTTTTGTTGACTTCTTAAAATTGTTTTCCGTGGTTCAAGGAGGCATTTCTCATAACAACAAACGTAATTTTGCCGGGCCATGAAGAGGCACTGATTAATCGATGATCTGACGAGTCAAAAGAAGTCACAGTCGAAAGTTATAGAAGCTTATGGCTTGAAACTACAGGCACTTGTTTCATGAAAAATGTCAGCCCTCCCTCTCTTGGAAGGAGAGTGGGAGGGACTGACATTTTCAATGAAACAAGTGCTTGTGAAAAAAAAAAAAAAACTTCTAAACTGCAAAACGGAAATGTCACGGTTCATCGTCAATGTCACCATGTCAACACGAACTAGTTTCCGATTGAGCGGATTGCCGTTATGGTAATCTCGTGAAATGGCAAGGATATCAGAAGGGATTATTTTGGCGTTGAAGTCCGTTGAAACACGAGACATATGATTTAAGTAATCGGAGAATTTTTTGACAATAATTTTCGAGTTGACTGGGTGACAAAAAGAAGAAAAATGACAGTTTTACAAAAAAAAATGTATAAGCAAACTGACTCTCGTTATGTTGAGAAATGAAATTAGCCAATGAATGAAGTTGATTTTGTCATGTGATCTTTTGGTCGTACAAAAAAAAGTCACGTGACAGGCAGAAAAAAGATCGAAGGCACCAATATATATCTTTGGATGACATTCTTACCATAAGTGCCAGCTTCGCTGGCATATTATGATACTATATTTACATCATCTCGCTTACAAACACAGCCATATGCAAAGTCGTACTGAAACAAAATGACAAAGAAATCCATGACATAAAACCGAAACTAAAAATAAAAAAAAAAGAAAAAAAAATTAAAAACGGGCACCTAAAAATTTTTGTTGTAATGTTATTTTGGTACTAATGACAATCTGCTATACTTTTGAAATTCAGTGAATCATACAATAATTTGCGTTCATATATTTTTTATTTTTTCTTTGCACTACAAAGAACTTAAAAGGGATAAAAACAATGATTGCATGAACAATTACACTTCAAAGCTTGTGATTCTATATTTTTATTGGTAATGATAAACTTACAATGTGGATATACTGATCGAAACCATATACACCCCGTAGGAAGCTGTACAATGGGAGTTGAGGGGAATGAGCATTTGAACGGAGGGTAGAGAGCTCAGGTAAGACTTTAAGCGTGCAGACGAAATGACCTTTTCGCATATAACTATTTAACTGACAATTTTTGAACAAACTATTTTATATATTTTATATGCCTATAGTAAGAGTAAAGCATTTGCATAACGGGCTTTTCAAAGAGTTGTTTCAAATAAAAAATTATCGCAATTTTCTTTGAACCAAACTTTTGAGGGTAGGGAGCTCCGTTCAATTGGTAGTGAGCCAATATTTCATGTATTGAACGGAGGGTAGTGAATATATTGAACGGAAGATTGCGAGCACACAATACTAAATGAAAATCCGTGAGCAATAGAATATTTATGAAGGGGGTCCTTAAGAGGCCTTCCTCTCATCAAACCACGCATCTAAAGAAGTATGGCCATGTAGGCGAACAAATTTTGTTCCTACATTCTCAAATTTTGTTGAAAATCTGGAAAAAGATGGTCTCTTGTTACTAGTCTCGTTCCTCGAGAAAGCATTAGTATGTGCCACATCTGTATGTTTTATGACATATTAACAGTTGAACATTGTGTCAATTTAAGCTATTTTACTTTGTGCCAGGAGATAAAAGTACTTGAAGGACACCTAGAACCCAAACAATTTTTTGTTGTTGCGAGTATATACATGTAAGCATTTGCCATTTCGAATGACAGTTAGATTAGTTTGGTTCTTGGGTTGCTATGCAACGAATTTTAACAATAAGTAACAAAATTGCAAAAAAAATGTCAAAATTGCATTCAAGTGGCAATTTCAATGACTAAATCTTTTATGAAAGGGTTTGAAAATGCATTTAATTATTTTGTTATTATAGTGTATATAAAAGATGACCTATTAAAAAAGTTTTTGAGAAGATTTAATGCATTCGTAAAATCGGTATGTTAAAGGAATTAATTTCTCGGGAAAATTGCCATACCAATTTGTAAATTGCTTGTAGGTTTTTAGTTTGCTTTGAAATCACGTATCATGACTATTATTAGAGGTATAGTTCTCGAATCAATCTTCCAAAAAACATATTCATGGATCATACGTAAACCTCTAAGTGTCACATGAGCGATATCAAAATCATTCATTTATAATTGGATCATTACTATAGTTCCTGGCATAAAACACATAAATATTAATACATGGCCTTTTTCATATAACCACGGTTATCACCCCGAGGCGTCAGTCGAGGGTCGATGTGGATCGAGGGAGGATAACTGTACGTATATAGAAAAGGCCATGTTCTAATCTGTTTATTATATTCTTTCAATTAGGAGTTATTATATCCGTGCTGATATGGCCATATCACAGGGCTGATATGGCTATATTTCAAAACGAAGCAGGCTAATATGGCTATATCAGACTGGGTATGTTGATCGACTGTTAATTCTATGCAGAACAGAACATATCTGTGCTCATAATGTAACGAATTGATGTTAAAATCTGATATATAAATTACCTGATAAAATGGTCTTGTTAAACATTATAATTGTATAGCAATGTAATATTTCCATAAGCCTTGAAGCAACCAAAAGTAAGCGTGTAATAAATTTCCTCCTCGTTGAATACATATATTGCAATCGCACGCTCGTGCAAAAATAAATTCTACTATGGAAAATATCCCTCAATATTCATGCAATAACCCTGCAATAAAATTGTTTTGTATAAAGTTGTTTTGTACGGAAGTCCGTTAGTGCCAGGTGGTGTTTTATTTCTATCTCGTTATAACGACTTAGTATCTCGTTATAACGACATAGTATCTCGTTATAACGACTTATTATCTCGTTATAACGACTTAGTATCTCGTTATAACGACTTATTGTCTCGTTATAACGACTTAATATCTCGTTATAACGACCTAGTATCTCGTTATAACGACTTAGTATCTCGTTATAACGACTTAATTAAGTCGTTATAACGACTTAGTATGTCGTTATAACGACTTAGTATGTCGTTATAACGACTAAGTATCTCGTTATAACGACTTGGTATCTCTTTATGACGACTTTGCTAAGTCGTTATAACGACTTAGTATCTCGTTATAACGACTTAGTATCTCGTTATAACGACTTAGTATCTCGTTATAACGACTTAGTTGTTAAGATTTATACTAGAACGAGGCTATCCAATGATTCGCGTCTGTGATATAAAACCACATTTTTAAAAATCCTTTTAGTGAATTTATGCTGATGAAAATGTTGTGAATCTGTGAAAGGCATTCTAAATTTCATCGTAGCCGAGTTCTAAATCTAAATAAAACCTGCTAGCAAATGACTTCCCGTTGTGCCATCTGGAATAAAGAAATATATAAATGTATGACGATATTGTTTTTAGTTTATATATTGGTTTTTGATTATAACAAAAGGGATAGTGAAAATGCTTTAAAACTGAAGGCTCACCTGAGCATGTATCGCCCACCTGGTCTATAGTAGTTTAGTGGCCAAGTCAACCAAAGAAGATTTTAAAACATGTATGGACTATTAGTTGTGACTATTACGATTAAATCCTATGGAAAGAATGTTTCAAAATCTACTTCTCGGAACTACTTGGCCAATTAAAACCAAAATGGCAGTAGTTGATATGGGAAAAAAGCCGCGGTTTTCAAAAAACGTTTTTTGAAAACCGCGGCTTTTTTCCCATATCAACTACTATCTACGGGACTAACGAAAATAAACAATTGTTATTCACTACAGTTGAGACGGGTAAAACGGGCTAGATTCTTAGTTCACTCACATTTTTTACGTTGCTTGCGGTTTAAGCATCTCATAAGTAAAACAAAAATCTTATAGGTTTTACTCTTTTTCCAACGCTCAAGACTCTTATTTAACCTGTTTAAGACACTGCTTATAAACTCTATTATTTTTATATAAGAAAGAAAAATAATAATCCAGTAATAAAAAATGTTTAGAGGAACACAGTTCTGTGATAGATATGAGTATTGTAACTTTTTACTAGATACTCCTATAGTGTCTCCACAAAATGGTCAACAACAAACAAAAACGGACTACAAATTTAGCATAAATGATAAGGCTTCGTTTTATGACTGGTATAATGGGTATTTTTTAATCAAGTTTAAAGTAAATAAACTAGCTGACGGAGCAGCACCGGACAACGACACAGTATCTGTTATTTCAGATGTAACAAATTTTCTTAGTCAAATGACAGTCCTCCAAAACGGAAAAACAGTTTACGACTGTAATAATTTATCTCTAGCAAATCACGTCAAATCATAACTTACACTTTCAGATGGTTATGTTAACAGCTTAGGCAAAAACAGCTTTATTTACCCTGATAATGTCGCAATCGCTGATGATGCTAATACAGGGTTTAAGGCGAGAACAGCTTTAACTAACGCACGAGCAGAAGTAACAGCAGAAATACCACTAAATAGATTTTCGTTCTTTGCCTCGTTGGAACAAAATCTTTTACCCCCGGCACAGATGGGAATAACGGTAATAATAAACAACGATGATTATTTATTATACAAGGCTGCTGCTGCTGATGACGGTAGAGTTGTAATTACACATTTTGAACTTTGGTTACCCAGACTAAAATTAAATTCTGTTGGTTTAACGGATGTGTTACAAAATTACATGAAACCAAGACGATGGACATACTTAAGAGAATCCATTCACACTAATATCTCGAGTCAATCTGTTGAAGGGTCGTTTCGTATTACAACAGGAATAAAACACCCGAAACACGTAATTGTGTTTTTACAAAGAGACGGGAAACATACTAATCAAGAACAAAATCCTCTGTTACTTGATACATTCAAAGTAAATGCAGCAAACACAAATTGTACCCTCCTGTCAGCTAGATTAGAGGTTGGCGCCGGCACGTTTTACCCGGAAACGGGATATAGTTCGAATCAAATCAGTAGAATCTTCAAAGATGCTTGTAATTTTAAACCTAACGCAAGCAACGACTATGACACCGGGAACAT
>MJUU01024697.1:18436-44455 GCA_002080025.1 Modiolus philippinarum
TTTGACCTTGACATTTTTAGATGGCCTGATATGACTTATGAACAATGGTGAAGGTTTCAGGTTTCTACGACTTATCGTTTGGGAGTATTTAGCATTAACGCAAACTCAAAATCTTTCAAAGGGCAAAAACTCATACAAAGAGTCGTCAAATCTCTTCGGACCAAATGTAACAAAGTTGCGTCTCATGATAATGAACATTTTTTCCATTATATGTGTTCAGCCATCTATTACGGTTTTTTAGTTTCAGCGATAACAAGGGGTAAGGTCAAAGGTCAAAGTCATCGATGACCTTTGACCTTGACATTGTTAGATGTAACTTATATCAACTAAAAATAATGGTGAAGGTCCCATGTCCCATGTCTCTACGACTAACCGTTTAGAAGTTTTGAGCGATGACGGAAATTGAAAATCTTCAAAAGGGCAATACCCCCCCCCCCCCCCCNTATACCGCACGGTTTCGGACCAAATGTAATGAAGTTCCGTCATGACCTAACGAACATTTTCCCCATTACACTTCATCAGCTATCTTTTACGGTTTTCGAGTTTAAGTGATCACAAGGTATTTAGTGAAAAGGGGAAGAACTCCGTAACGGAACAAAATTCCGAATGTGGCCCTCGACTGCGAAAAGTTTATGTCTGCCCGGTATTTTGTGCGAAAGCTCAATTCGTCATGTCGCGTACAGTTTTGGGCCGAAGAGTTTAAAAGTTGGCGGAAAAAAAAATAATAATCAGAAGAAATACTATAAGGTCTACCGAGAAGGTTCTCGGGTAGACCTTAATTACGGTAATTTTAGTTTATGCATATGGCCATTTCGACAACTTAAAAACATGTCTCTATAGTGCATATCAAATCCAAAACATTTGGAAGACCATGTAGAACTAAAAAATTGTAAAATCTATTGGATGTAAGAATGGAAAATGCGCTGAAATTTAAAAAGAAAGTACAATGTAGTATTGATTTCTGAAACAAAAATAAGATTTGAATAAATAAATTTATAAATTGATAAAAAAAATAAATAACGCTGAAAATGTATATAAATCAAATCATAAATAACTGAAATAGCTTGTAAAAAAGAATTTCTCTAGAAAATCTTTTAGATAATTTACAATTACCATGTGACGAAACAAATTAGATATAAAGTACACAATTATCCAAATTGCTAAAAAAACATTTCTGAGTTTCCAAGCTTTCGTCTGCAACTCTTTGCTATGATAACTTAGAACATAAATACTCAAGAAAGCCAATTTTAACTTCAACAACGCTGATTGCATATTGTAGAAAATAAGCTGTTTTGATTGATCGATATTTTTATTCTTGGATAATGTTTAGATGCAAGAAATATCAATTGCTGTCAAAAAACAGTTCGAATGAACGTACAAGTATAAGTGTACTTCTTATTCTTTGCATATATACAGAAATCATTCATACAATTACTGTAAAATTAACGGGGTTATGGATGGCTTAACATATTTTAAATGTTTGGTGAGCTTTAATGCTGAGGACCCCAGATCATTATAATATATACTAATGGAAAAACAAAACTGTGCAATAATTCCAAATGCCATGAAATTAAAAAAATACGAATATCATATTAAACCAATACTAATGATATTAAAACTTTAAGGCATTTCTCTACAACAAAATGACCAATAAAAATTTTTCCACTGAAATGACATTAAAATTACCAATCAGAACATAGCCGAAAATTGATTATAAAATCAGGAGACAGTATGACAAGCAGTTTTATCGATGCTTTTGGAAATTCATTTGGCCAACGAATGAAGTTAACGTTCAAAGAGACAGGCGAGACGTCTTTTCAAAGATTGCAGGCACCTGTAAACTCACTTCCGGTAGAGCAACAAAATAGTTCAATCGATGCAAAATTTCTGCCTTTTTATTGCCATAAATCTTGATAAACTTTCAACAGATACATTCGGCATATTTGCAATTTGGTTGTTCATATTATCAGGGAAAGTGCTGGAAACTTGTGTTAAGCCCTAATTGTCTTGTAAGCCCTAATTGTCCAGTAAGGTCAAATGTTGACCTTGTTTAAAGATAAATGCTGGTTCTTTTTGCTGATCCCTTGCTTCGGATGCGGGTTTGAAAACAATTTAAGTTCTGTGGTCCAAAAATCATGCAACATTGTTGAAGTAATTTTGGATGTCTGAAACCTACTGCGCTTGTCAGGAAGCCGGCTATTTGGGTGTTCACTCTATGTGTTTATGACTGGAAATACGATATTTATGGTTCCAAAAGTGATGAAAATGTTGACAATGTCTCCATCAGGATTGTTTCCTGTCGACATGTAACAAACCAGGGGCTTCCAGGAGCCTGTATCGCTCACATGGTTTTCATTTGCCACATGCAAGCCAACATTGTAAGTTATACAGTTAAACTTCAGTCTCTCTAACTTTGGTAGCTCAAACTCAACCAATTTTTGAACTGTATTTAAAGTCTGATCATGTTTTACTATATGTCTTTGTTGGACTTTTTTGACAAAAAACATTCTTGCTAAGGACCACTTTTGACACCGGTTTTGAAGTCGAGACATCATTATGTAAATGGCGGTCAACAACAATTTTTAACACCATAAAGTCGCAAAATCAATATCTATTTGGAAACAAAATTTTATTGACGTCAGACAATGTTGAATTTTCCCGCCTTATTTGGTGGTCATTTTGATAATGGCGGTCAATGTACAATTTTTAACACCGGTTTTGAAGTCGCAATATCAATATCTATTAGGAAACCAAATTTCATTGAAATCAGACAATGTTGAATTTTCCCGCCTTTTTTGTCGGCCATTTTGAAAATGGCAGTCAATGAACAATTTTTAACATCAGTTTTGAAGTTGCCACATCAATACCTATTTGGAAACCAAATTTCATTGAAATCGGACAATGTTGAATTTTCCCGCCTTTTTTGGCGGCCATTTTGAAAATGGCGATCAACGAAAAATTTTCAATACCGGTTTTGAAGTCGCAACATCAATATCTATTTTATTGAAATCGGACAATGTTGCAATTTACCGCCTTTTTTTGGCGGCCATTTTGAAAATGGCGATCAACAAACCATTTTCAACACCAGTTTTGAAGTCGCCACAGCATGGCAAACACTATCAATTTACACTTAACCTTCATCTTCTATAGTTTTGGAAATAAAAGACGAAAAATACAAAAAAAATTAAAAATTTGGTGAAAAAAGGGCAATAACTCCTACAAAGGGTTTCTGATTTTCTTCAAAATTTCAGGGTGGATAGATCTTGATATGCTGAACATTTTGTCGATAAAAAGTTGACCTCTATCTGTTATAGTTTTTTTTTTATAAAAAATAAAAAATATCAAAATTTTGAAAATTTTACGGAAAAGGGCAATAACTCTAAGACGGGTTTTCAGATTTTCTTCAAAATTGCAGGGCTGGTAGATCTTGCCATGCTGATCATTTTTACCTCATGTCAGATTTTAAATACATGTGTATCTTTAACGGTTTTCGAGTTATTTGCAAAATACAGCAATTTACCCCCTTTGTTCTATTTTTAGTAACAGCAGCCATGTTGTTTGACCCTCGAACTAATCGAACACATTTTTGAAACTGCATACCCTGGTGATGATTCAGGCCAAGTTTGGTTACAATTCGCCCAGCAGTTTCAGAGGAGAAGATTTTTGAAATTGTTGACGGATGGACTGACGACGGACGGACGACAGACGCAAAGTGATGGCAAAAGCTCACTTGGCCTTTTAGGCCAGGTGAGCTAAAAACGTTTGCTGACGTCATTTTTCCATGTTCGGGAACCAACGCTCCAAATTCGCCAATTCGCAAAAAAAATTGATAAAAATCCAGAGACAAAATCAATATTGCTTGGTATGTATTCAGGAATGACTATGCAAAATATCGTAACAATACTCAGTGAAATTAAAAAAATTGCGTGTTTACCTTTGAACAGTTTCTTTTTCCGTTGGTATTTAATTGTTGTATTCTTAGATTTACCAGACACTTCATAATTTACCTGATCAATGTGTACTCTGTACCTCTGTTTTATTACCCCTACCTTAAGAGGTCATTTAAATATAACACTACACCTACATTTTTATAACATACTGTGTCAATCATTTGCAACAACTAACGTCTTGAAATTAAAAAATAAATAAGCAATGAATGGTATTCCTAGATATCTTGATAATCTGCACTTTATTAAAAAAAAAAAAAAAAAAATTAAAAAAATNTTCATGTGTCCGTTTATTTTTTTTTTATGTCATAAACTTTAATGTTTAATGAATTTTGCATTATTTTCTTTTCTCTTTATTGGCAACTCGCAAGACCTTTAGTCTTTTTATCTTCCGCCTTACCGCGACGATGGGACTGAGTGATGGTCTGCGTCAGTGTGTCCCTCCGTCGGTCCGTCAATCCGACCATATGTCACACTTTTGTGGACTCCTCAGAAACCGCTGGCCGGAATTCATTCTTATATCACAGGATTTTTAATAACCATTATTACTAGCTGATATCGCATTCCCGTTTAAATTCGTCAGATTTTGTAGGAGTTATGGGACTTTCAAGATTTTTTGTTATACGTTGATGAAACCCCTCAAAAACCACTACAGTAACTCAGATTTCCTTCAAATTTTACATGATTGTTAATCACCATATGTACTAAAACGTATCGACTTATTCAAGCAATACCGGACGTAACTTTCTGAATAATCGACATTTTTACACGATTGAAATTGAAATCATATCATGATATCAAGCTTAAAATATCACGTTCGGCAGCCAGTACTTCGGTTTAATAACAAAAAAAAAATTATTGTTCAAAAAGAAATGTTCCTTTTATTATCAGAATATGTACGATACATCAAATTTGCTTAAATTTGCTTAAATTTGTAATTAAAACACTGTTTTTGGTGTCTTTAACTAAAAAATAAGATTTAATGAGAAGTCATAATTTTGAAAAGGGAGGTAATAAAAGCAAGGAAGGAAATAAACTATTCACCATGCATTTCTTTTGCAAAGTTGTCAAAGCTTCACAGAATAATAGAGTGAAAAGAATAATTATGGTTAATTTCCTGACAATCTCAAAGACTTATTATTTATGAGGATTCTACTTAGCAACAGCATATACCTTCCAGTTATAGCAGTTTTCTTTTCAAACATATCAGGTATTACCTAAATTATAAGGCTGACTTTGGCTATTCTATTTAGATCTTATTTGTAATTTGATCTCTGTCAGTTTTTACACATATTTTGATATATTGATTTCCAATATTTTGTTTCTATCTGCACCGATAAGACGTGAGTTGTCAAAATGCGCATATCCAGAATAAAAAATAACAGCAACTTCGGTATTTTGTTATTTATTACCACTGGACCGATGCCTCTGCTGTTGGACTGTTAGTCCTCGGGGGGGGGGGGGGGGGGGGTATTCACCAACCAAATATCCTGTACTTCGATGCTGGCCCGAA
The DNA here is from genome assembly GCA_002080025.1 of Modiolus philippinarum. Lineage (NCBI taxonomy): Eukaryota > Metazoa > Mollusca > Bivalvia > Mytilida > Modiolidae > Modiolus > Modiolus philippinarum. The sequence continues at coordinate 23,897 of MJUU01024697.1, forward strand.
AACCGATTGTATCTGGAAATTTGCAATATTTAAATTTAGCAAAATTTTGTTTAAAACTAACTAAAGTAATTTCTCCTTCTTGCTAAGCTTTGTCCTTGGCTGATTTTAGACATCTTATTTAGATCTTATTGGTAATTTGTTCTCTCTCAGTTTTTACACATATTTCAATATATATGGATTTCAATTTTTTTTATCTGCACTGAAGAGACATGAGTTGTCGAAATGCGCATATGCAGAATCCGAATTAATAGTAACTTCGGTATTATATTGTTTATTAACACTGGTCCGATGCCTATGCTGGTGAACTGTTAGTCCCTGAGGGTATTCACCAACCCAGCTACCAGTGCGTCGGTGCTGGCCCGAATACCGATTTTATCTAGAAATTTGCAAAATCAAAATATAACAAAATTTTATTTAAAACTAAGGAGTATCTCCCTTTTGTAAAGCTTTGTCCTTGGCTGGTTTTGCCTATTCTGTTTAAATCTAATTGGTAATTTCTCTCTATCAGTTTTTACACATATTTCGATATATGGATTTCCAATATTTTGATTTTATCTGCATTGAAGAGACATGGGTTGTCGAAATGCGGATATGAACAATCCAAATTAACAGCAAATTTGGTAGTATGTCGTTAATAAGGGGAACCCCTGACCAAATGTTTTTAAATAGTGGTCTGAGATGAGTTGTAATTGATAGTGGAGATTTCGGTTGCCACGGAAATAAAACATGAAAACTGAAATTTTAGAAAAAAAATATTCTGCTACATATTTTTATCATGATGTCAAATCAAGTCCAATCCTGCACATAAATAAACATTCAAATATACAAATGTGTTGCTTCAATGACATATTTTAGCTGCGATCGATGTTGCTCAACATTTTTATTCTCTTCTTGTAACCCTGGTGCTTTCAGCTGGATAACCCTGAGCATCGCCCAAGTTGGCACTCCATGGCGGGTGGGGAGCAAGGGAGTGACCTTGATATAATTTTTGTCAAGAATACCGCTTGAGTGCACGCTAGGGGCCTTCTTGATCTCGCTTGAGGGGGTGAGTGTTGTTCACCTCTGGTTGAAGACCCTCAGGCGACATCAAGATGAAGACAGGAATAAAAGCCCTGTCCTTGATAAACTGGAGTTTTCTATGTATCATGTGCGTTTTTGTCACATGTACATTCACTCCATATCCTTTCATTTTTCCTAAATAAGCGATGTCATAAACAGGAAATAAACTGAACAAGACATTCCTGATCGCAGGAGTATTTTATTTTATTCAAAGAACACCGTATACACAAAGAAAATGAACATTTCTTCATGCCTACCCGTTTTCGACAAATATTGTCCACCGTCTTGTTTTGTCTAATTCTGCACACTGATTAAAAAAAGAAAAACGCTCATTTACGGAAAAGATGAAAATAGGATTTACAATATAAAATTATTATATAGATATTAAAAAAACATTACGTTGCTCCAAAAAATTGACACGGGAAATAATTAATACAGTTTGATAATTGTTTCAGGTTAATTTAGGGAGATGACTTTAGATAATTGCATTTATCATATACTTAGACTAAATAAAAGCTAATTTTCATCCTACGATAAATTATGTGTCACTGAAAGGACGGGTTTAAAAGCTGTGATTTGACAGCGGGCTGATAAAGCTTTATCACGCTTATTTCCGGAATTTATCACATGCTTCTTCGTCAGTACTCGGAGGCTTTATCATACATGTCACATGCGAGTTCGAGTGTTTTCGTGAAATATTTTGACGTCAAAGTATAAATTCTCTGATGACATCACCGACTGAACCAAATAAGCCGAAGTTTAACGCGTTCATCCCGTCGTCCCGTTTAACTAAGAATTCGCTTTACTTACGTTGTCTGGAAACATCACATTAATTTGAACTCGCTGCCAAACATTCAGCGCAATTCTCAAGGTCGTCAAAAAATTATATATTTTAGGACAATGTACATATCTGAGTTATCAAGATATTTTTTTCTGTTATCTTTTTGTTATAGTTGAAGTAAATGATAAAAAACATCATTGCATGTCATTTTTCATATCAAGTCCTTCATCAGTCCTCGTTCATATATCATCCCTCCAGCCTGACGGTTCTCGGGCTGATATTAAGAACTAGGGCTGATAAAGGACGTGATATGAAAAATGCCATGTGGTAATCTATGATTTAATTTGAACAATTTTATGTAAATTAGTAAGAGAATGAATAGTAGATAATAAATCATGTACAGCAAAGTTTGTTCCATTTATGGTTCAAACATGCCGAGTCTGGGAGAGCTCTAGAATCACATAAAATAAGCAATGTAAAAATAAGAGATTTTAACACAGAAATAAGTGAGCTAAGTTCCCCAACAAAAACGAAATTAATATCACAGTGTGAGAAATGCAAATGAGAAACAATCAACCCCAATATATGGCAAAATATAGAAAACAAATAACCAAACCGATAAAGAAGAAAAGCCAATGAGGTAAGGACAGAGCTATGCTTAATGGAGACAACGAGGGCATAAATTCAATGTTGTTAAATTCTATCAATATTATTTTGCAAGAAATGAATGTAAAGTCAAGAAGTTAATCTAGGCTATAAGACACAATTAACTAGCACATCTGTTTAAGATAACAAAATACCGAATAGATAATGAAAGTGTATGGAGTAAATGCACATGAGACAAAGTCTTATCAAATACGTTGAAAAAACAAACAATGGAACAACGCTTTTATAGATGTTCTTCATCTTGAAGTATGAATTTACAGTAGATTTTGCACATATATACAAAAGATATGTAATAAGCCAAATTTATTTTCGAGAGAGACAATTTCTTTTTGTCTACTTGCAGGAAGCAATTAGCAAAATTCTATGAAGAGAAGAAATAAATACATAGACCTTTCTAAAGCAATAAAATTTTACCATGTAGCATCGGTCGTTATTCATCTTGGTTTTGAAAAGATTGATTAAGAATTACATACTATTTACGAAGAAATTCTATTTCTATTTCTAATTTTAATTATACTAACGCGCATGCAAACGAAAATCGAGAAAATGCTGATAAGGGAAAATAAATTCAAAATATACAAACAAGTCAATTTATTTGAAAAACAAATAGAGACAACATTACAAAGACAAACAAAATAAACAAAAATGAACAGGAATGACACAAAAAAGTACTACTAATGAGAATGACAATAAAAACTGGAGATATCAAGCAGTTCGTTAAGGTAAGTTCCTTCCACGTGTTGCATCATTCACACAACAATATGATGTTTAGAATCTGTACATTAGCCGATTGTTTAATGCCATTGTCTAACCCTTTGTAAAAACAAACTAAAATTCATTACTTCTCTTAACCTCAAACAGTACCAACGTTAAGGCTCGAAAAGCATATGCAATTATGTTTAGTGTACAAAAAGTAAAAAGTTAAAAGAACAAACCCGTACTACAATCATTTTCGATGAAGCAATAAAAACACCTGTATAAATCCAAGACAACACAATAACCAAATCACTGTCATAAGGGACTCTATGACACAAAAAACAGGGAATATCATCACCTGCGTCGGAAGGAATAACATGCTCTACTCCTGGGGAAGAAGTATTCGTCAAATTTCTAATGTAAAGTCCGATGGTAAGTCATAGTCGGTGAAATGGTATTTCGGTAATAAACTCTGAAGCTTTTTAAAAATGTCTATTTTCATTATCAAAATAGAAACATGTAACGTTCTGTTAAATCATGGTATCGGCCGTAAACATCTGTAGGGTCAGGATGATCATATCCTCGGTGTGTAAATTCTTTTACATGTAGAAAGTAATGCCTCTCTTTTCACAAAATCGCTGTACGACCTACAGGCACTACAAGAGCAAATGCATAATTTAATGAAGACGCCATATGCCGGAGATGTGATAAAATTATTGCTGAAAAACAGGAAGTTAACTATCTTAAAATCTAATCATCACGCTTGTCGTACAGGGTTGACATTAGGAGGTCTAGAGTTACTATATATAGGTATCAGTGATGATTGTTCAGTAAAAGAACATCTATGAATATATCGAAAATTGAAATCAAAGTACATGTACTTGGTTAATTATCTGTTTTTTAACTAACTTTTGTATGAAACTGGTTTTTACGAATAAATAAATAAAGTGGCTTAAAGTTGCGCTCAGTGGGTCCAAATATATCCCTTTGGTCTATAATAATAACCATAAGTCAATTATGGAGAAAGTCTATACTTGCATCATTAATACAATCGTCAGTTATAGCGTCTATATATTTATTCCGGTATAGAATATCAGGCTTGTTGCAGTGAGCACCAGTAAAATTCCATAAAGTGAAGACGCTTATACCCGAGCCACTCCCAATTTTCAAAACTGTATACCATGTAGCATTGGTCACTGAAACGAGAAATGTTAAAAAAGAGTAAGAAAACCCATTATTCATAAATGATATTTAAGCTATGTCGAAAAAGAGAAGCGAAAGGTTTTCTAATTCTAGTTCCTGTTGCAAACTTTTGGTGTATGTTTGAAGTTGGCTGTGTAATAAGTTTTACACAAACAATGACTTTAAAAAGACCTATATCTATAACAAATTAGAAATATGCATTATTAGTATTTACAATATAATGTAATGAATTTTGAAATTGAAGAAATTTTATTGCTAGGAAGAATTTATATGGGACAAAAAATCAACTAATTTAAAACATTTGAGACCGAAAGTGAGATGATGTATTTGTAGGTAACGCAAGGGCATGAATTTCTAAAGGGATGCATTGTAAATGTTTTTATTGACAGTAGCACGTTAGCGAAATAAGCTTACTTTTTATATAGAATAGTAGATCAACAGTAATGGTCGAGGGAAAGGGCAATTCAATTTACTACAATATACTAGTACATAAACCAAAAGAATTTCTATATACAACACTTTTTTTGTAAGTTAAAATTAAAGCTGCAACAGTCCTAAGCAGCTTCCACACTTTCAAAATACTGGAATATTTACGAAACTTATATACTAAGTACTCAGCCGGTACCGAGTCTGGCTGTCCCACGTTCTTATCGTTGTTTACGTTTGTTTTTGTCTTCTATGCGTTTTTCTTGTGAAGTTCACTGGCAGATTTTAACATGTAATTCTAATTTTCACCCATTGCAGATGTTTCCTGTTATCTAAGTTTATTTAAATACAGATGAAATCAGCAATGAATAACTAAATACCGAAGTCACTGTGAATTTACTTTCTGCATATTCGCATTTCGACGACTTATGTCTCTTCGGTGCAGATAAAATCTAAACGTTTGGAAGACCAGGAATTCAAAGATGTTTAAAAACTGATAGAGAACAAATAACCAATATGATCTAAAGCCAAATTCAGCTAAGGACAGAGCTTTGCATGAGGGAGATACTCCTTAGTTTTCGACAAAGTTTACAAAAATTCAGATATTGTTAGGTTTCAAATACATGTATAATCGGCTTTCGGATCAGCACCGAAGTACTGACTACTGGGCTGGTGAATACCCTCGGGGACTAACAGTCCACCAGCAGTGGCATCGGCCCAGTGATAACAAATAACTTAATACCGAAGTCACTGTGAATTTACTTCCTGCATATGCGCATTACGACAACTTATGTCTCTTCATTGCAGATAAAATCTAAACGTTCGGAAGACCGGGAATTCAAAGATGTTTAAAAACTGATAGAGAACAAATAAACCAATATGATCTAAAGCCAAATTCAGCTAAGGACAGAGCTTTGCATGAGGGAGATACTCCTGAGTTTTCGACAAAGTTTACAAAAATTTAGATATTGTTAGGTTTCAAATACATGTATAATCGGCTTTCGGATCAGCACCGAAGTACTGACTACTGGGCTGGTGAATACCCTCGGGGACTAACAGTCCACCAGCAGTGGCATCGGCCCAGTGGTAACAAATAACTAAATACTGAAGTCACTGTGAATTTACTTTCTGCATTTGCGGATTTCGACAACTTATGTCTCTTCAGTGCAGAGTAAAATCTAAACGTTTTGAAGATCAGGAATTCAAAGATGTTTGAAAAGGATAGAGAGCAAATGCTAATTAGACAAACTCTACATAAAACATGGCAAAACAAGATAACAAAATTTGGACCAACCCTTTAAAACTGTTTTCAAATTTGAAATATACTCCCAAACTAGACAAATGCAGCGAATGTCGTCAAACGCCCAGCCATTTGACAGGTGTTTCAAACAGTTCTAGTATTGTTGGAATCTTCTATACCAATCTGATTCGAAACCACTAACAGAAAGGAGTATGTACGATAAGATGCATATTTGGCCCCCAGTTCTAGCTATATTTTCAAACGCAGTATTCCTTCAAACTTTACTTGGTATATTACAGTTGTTATATTGCTTAATTCAAAACTCAAGTTAATTGGTGCAGTAACGTCATTAATTCCTGATTGTGACGTCGCAAATGCCATGCTTCTTTCAGATTTGCGGAAAATCGATAAATTTTCGTCAATTTTTGGTAATATTTTGGCACAGACAGCATAGAGCGCATGCTTGTGCCATTGAGATTTTTTGATATTTTTTGATATGTTGAAAGTACAATAAATTGCCAACTTTTCATGCAAAAATTGCATTGGCACATGCATGCGCTCTATGTTTCCTGTATTGAAATATGTAAGGATTTTGGTCATCTTAGTCCATTTTTGTGAAAATGCTTATATTTGTCGGATTTTGGAGTTATTTTTTTCTACAAACAAAAAAGACTTGGGAAAAACCTGTCGATGTTTATTATATACTGATATTGAATTGTATTTTGAGACATAATTTTATAAAATATAAGGGTCTTTATTTCAGGGGCCAAGTATACCCCTTACCGTACATACTCCTTTCTAGTCCACTTTTAAAAGGTTGATTCTATATCTTTCAATAAATCATTTTCAAATTTAGAAACCAAATTAAGTTTGATAATATGGTTCAATATGTAGAAATTTCCTTCTTGCAACCGAGTTTGCTGTCAACGAAGTATTGGCCATCTTCTCAGTAGACGAGTTAGCTAAATATGTAATATTCATAATTTATTTGTTTTTTTTTTTTTTGTGTTTGTCTTTATACAATCTGTTCTTGTTTTCATCAGGTAAAACTTGGGCATATTGGGTGTTAATTAAAGTAAAATACGCGGCACTAGATTTCAGTACAATTTAGGGGACGACCATTTGATATTCAGGGGAAACATTTGGTGATCTTTCCTAGAAAATGATTTATTTTCATGAAAATGTCGAACAAATTATTTATTTTCATTCCCCAAATGTCACATAAAATTATTTATATGCTTTTTTTAATAAAACTTTTTTACTACAATCAGAATTAAATTATTTATTTTCATGACAAATGGGATTATAATATTTATTTGCACTGGCAAAAAGATTTAACCATTTATTTACAAAATTGCCCCCCCCCCCAAAAAAAAAAAACTCCCTTGAAAATTAAATGGTCACCCCCTACTTCCTCTGTCGCAGTTAGTCAACATAATTGTAATTTAAAGGTAATTATTGGCAACATACTTTTCATGGCAAAACAATTCAAAATAATTGGATTAATGTTGCAGATATGAGTTAAAAATATTGATCTCAATTCATTTTGTGTTAAATGTCAATCCTGGAGACAATTAAAAGGACAACTAAATATGTGTCAATTTGGAAAAGGATTAATATAACATTTCGAAACCTTTAGACAAAAATAGACTGATGTTGTCATTTAATGTTCACTATACAACATGCAGCAAGTGGACAAAGCTTAGAAGAGTCATCTGCAGAGACGCCATTTACAACACTCAAATTGCAATAAAATTTGTTTCGTATTCGCATTTTGTTAGACCAATAATTAAACGAAAGGGAATTTGGTCGTGCCTTGATCAATAACTGTCTTCAATACCTCACTGCTTCTCTCGCAGCTAACGTCATGAATTAAGTGATTTTTGTACCAAAAGCCGCACCGTTTTAAAGAATTTTATTCTGTCAATTAACCAATAATGGTTTGAAAAAGATAAAATCAATAAAAAGTAGCTTTAATTGTAATGCAAACACAAGAAGTCTCCCACACGAGTTCCCATTTCAGACTTTGAAGATTTAATATGAGATCTATGCATTCTAAACAACCGTCCTGTAAAATTCCATCAAATTCTGGGCACTCTAGATTTCCCTGCCCATTTGCCATTTTCAACTATCCCTATTCAAACAAATCTACAAATGTTAGGCAACCTTTAGCTTTTTGTTGAATTTATCCAATTCTGAGCATTTGATTTCCCTGCCTTTTCTTGTTTACATGGTAAAGTTATCCATGTTGAAGTCTTGGAGACCAGAAATCAGTTATACATGTTAGGCAACATTCCTGTAAACTTTCATCCAATTCTGAAAGCTTTTGGTTTTCTAGCTTTTTTCTGTTTTCATGGCAAACGCGTGCTATTTGAAATTTCTAAAGGCAATATGCATACCATCAGATGCTGTTGCAATTTTCTATCAAGTTTCAATACCTTAGCCATTACCATCTCTGTGAACTGGCCAGACAAAAACAAGATGATTTTCCCGCTTTTTCGTTTCCATGGCAACGGTCGCAATTTTTGTAAATTCGAAACCTTAAGGATTAACTTTAGATCTATATCTATTATTCCATGAAGTCTCAAGTTTAAAGAAAAGAGCCGGGGTTCCCCTGATAATTTACTCTTTATACATATAGTGGAAATAAAAAAAAATGGCATGCAACAGAAAACACGTTTCTCAAATAATAAGATTCTTGCTAAGTTTCTATTGCAACCCAATGCTCCAATATCGTTACATCAAATTGTATGACCTGTTTCAAAAACAAAAACAAAAAAAGTTACCTATTATTAGCCTTATTACCTACGTACATACTGCTGTCATCAAAAATCAATTATCTATAAAAAAAAAGACCAACTATAAATTCAATCCAATTTTGGTATGATTTCCAAGATAATAGTAGTTATTTTGAAATTTCTAATGCTGTTGAACACTTTCTTACATGACTCACACCGTTCCTATGAAGTCGAGTAGAGCTAATGTAAATAGTTTCTCAGAAACAGGTCAAAATAAGTGAAATTCTAATTTTTATTTTTCCATAGGATGACTATGAAAAATCCAAACTATTTTGATCCCAAGAACACACTCTAAATGGATCTTTTTTCAAGCATGATTATGATTAGCTTTATACATATAATGGATATCAAAACAAAACATGCATCAGAAAAATTTTTTTCGTCCAAATTTTAAGTTTCTTCCATTTTTTCCAAGGCAACCAAATGCTCCATAATCCATTACGACAAATTTTACTACATCCGTTAAAAAAAGCAGGGTTCCCCTTCTTTTGTAAGTAATACACACTGCTGTAATCAAATTACAATTTTCAAAAATACTGCTATTTTCTCAAAATTCTAATTTTTGGGTATTGTTACCATAGGAAGAGTAGCGATTTTGAAATTTCAAATATTTTGAAACCCGTTTCTTACTTGGCAAACAACAGGTTTTTTGTAGCTTATGTGAATAGTTCAAAAATAATAATAAATATATACATAAATAAAGTTCAAGAACAGTGAAAAACATTCAAAATGCTTTTTCGAACAGGGAAACTATGGAAGGCCACATCACTTTTTGAGCTCCCAAATGTATCCTAAATTGGTCTCATTGGACATTACTTTGTTTCTTTCACTTCCAGATATATGGGGCCATCATCCAGCAATGTCTGAAAGTCCTAGGTCATTTGGTCTCAGAGATCTTGTTCGGACAAAAGTGAGGCAGAAGACGCAAAAAGAAAATGATAAGAATAGTAAGAAACGCAGCAAAAGCAATAAATCTTTACAAACTTAGCTTGAGACTTAAATATCTAGATTGTCATAAATTTGTCATTAATGCATTTCACTTTGACAAAGCTGCCTAAGCTTGCAATTGTTTCTACTCCGCTAAATTTAGACCACAATTACAACATTAATAAAATTTATTCAGTACAGAAATTACAAGGCCGATCCATGTTCAATCTTGATACTCTTGATACAATCTTGAACATTTAGCGTATAATGTAAAAATTATATAAAATCAAAATATGAAGACTGGATACCGATATGCCCAATTTTTCAAGGACCAAATACTGAATAAAAGTTGCTTGTTTTTAGCAATATTTCAAAAATATTCAAAATCTGATCTGAGAAGCATTTCTTAATTTTGATATGTTTTCTTTGCTTATTTTTTTGTACTATTTTTAAATATTCAATAAGGGTTCTAACGTTATTTTAGAGAAAAATGAAGCCTCATTGTGAACGCATTTTCAAATGAAACGTTTTAAAAAACGTCGTGATCAAAAATTTATGCCAAATTATAATTTTCCGTTTTTCAGACTTCCTACTGTTTGGTATTTGAGGTCCAAATTCTTCATGAAACAGATATATATTTTGAAATTCGTTCCAGAATATCTGAGCTATTAGAAAGTATGCTTATAAAGATTTAAGACTAACTACAGTATCATAATCTTACATATTACCCCTTCCCCACAAATATTCGACACAATTTATTTCATTTTATTCAGCTTAAAATGGCTAAAAGGTGAAATAATATACAGCGAAATTCGAAACACATGCACGTTTCTATAGAGATATCCCATAAAAGTACGTAAAGGGACATTTATTTTGGCTTTATTGAAAAAATCAACGGTAGCAAGTTTTCATTCCAAATGAGAAGTACTGTATACCCGACTCAATATTAAATAATGTACTATATATTTGCATTTTTTCAGCAAACTTTCACACTAAAACAGTCGTTAAATCTGGCTCGTATCTCTCCCGTCAAAGCTGGTAATACCTACGATATACCTATCTGGATGACCATGACCTTAACCAGACCATGAAGATGTCGATCGATAATTGAATTTGACTGAATATACAACGTGTTTAGAATCAATTTATGATATTTATTGATTACTACTTTTTCGCAATGAGAGAAGATTATTCAATGCTACTTGGTCATACTACAATAGACAATAGCAATCTCTTTACAACTTTTGTTTGGAAGCAATTATATGATATTTATATATGAAAAAGAAAGGGAATAGGGTAAATGTAAAGGAGACAACATCCCATCTCCAGGTTAAAACGACCCAAAACAAAGCATCTAGGGGTCACCGTGTGGTCTTCAAAACATTGAGGAACCTCACACCATATAGCAAGCCCTAAATAGCCCCAACAAAGCATGAAAAGGTAATAAGGTGAATGAATTAATGGAAACAAACCACATTCAATACCCCGAATATCAAGAAGCTAAAATTTTTTAGAAGACAAGGACAAGCCAATGACCAACATATTTCTGACTTGGGACAGGCACTAAAATTCCAATTCTTGTTTTCTTGGATCCAAACCCTCCCCCTATGTGTGGTAAATGGCTAAAAAATAAATACATAAAAAGACTCATATAAACACAATATTTTGAGAATAAAATAATCTATAGCGTAGGAGAAAAGGATTAAATAAAATTAAGCAAGTTATATTTTACTGAAGCAAGATAATGATAAATTTGAAAACAAAATCGCATACAGTCAGTAATACTTTTTCAAGTGCGCGGAAAAAATATAAGTTAAGCCCCTTCCAAGGCATTTAATACTTGATGTTTGTGATGAACGGATTCTTGATACACCTCTTCAAGATCAAGACAAGTAATGTTTCATTTGGACTGTGTGTCATGAAACCACAATTTCAAGGCAAAGCTATAACTTTTTTTTGAAATGTTTATTTTCTATTTTATGAATTCTAACATGGATGTACATATTTTAGACTAAATTCCATATGTCACTCTTTGGTTGAAGCCCTTGGCGGAATAAGCATTGCGATACTTGGAAGAGGCGTTACAAGGATTGATTGATTAGTAATATGTCCAGTAAGCAGTATTTCAGTAAAATCAGAACAAATACAAGTAAATCAATTAAAAAATATAAGTAAAAGAAGAAAGAATTCAAGGTTGAGGGGAGAAATGGGTAGGGGCAGGAAATTTGGCTTGATAAATGGGCATGGTAGACTGCTCTCCTTACAAAATTTATACTGCATTGGACTCCACATGTACACAGTTCGTCTACGATGGTTCAGGGTCCGGCTTTCCGTAATATGGCCTGACTATCCCGTATGAACAGGGCATTCCTCATCCATCACCTAGGGACCCGCCATGTACCTCTGTAGACGAAGCCCATGAAAACCGATCCAGGTGCCAGCCTCAATAATACTGCGTATAATTTTGCATGAAATATTTATTTTGTAATAAAACCTCATTTTTATATAAAAAGAAAAGTAAAACACATATTAATTTCACTGACGTACTGCTTGATAACTTGTTCCCCCCTCACACACACACATACACTGTGAGTATAAAAATCCAAAGAAAAGCTTAGTGTTAACTTTTTATTGTAAAATTAATTGTGGTTGGTATCTGTTTCTTTCTTGACAGGTAGGAGAAATTTCTGTTTTTATCAGTTAAATTTCTGTCAGTGTCATAAATTTAATGAGAAACAATCAGCACCATCAAACAGTTAGAATTTTACGGTCAGATCCTACCTTCGAAAAGGAGTTGTCAATTTGTTCTAAAAAAAGGGGGGGAGGGGGTTCCAGACTCTATAAGAAGTTTTTTTCCTCACTTATCCCAAAATTATGAACAATTCTTTTTCAAAAAAGGGCTCCATCCAACACCCCACCTCGGATCCTCCGAAGTATAGACGTTTTCAGAAATGAAAATGTGGGGGCAGCCATTTTGTTCCATTCGGAACACCAAAATCCGACACAGGTAGACAGAATTGATCCGACTCGGGCTTTATCGATCACTTTATTACTGAATGGTACCACACAGGGAGGGTAATTGAATTGTAAATTTTCTGTTCATTCAACAAGTAAGAGACATGTTAATAGAGTCATTGAAAAGATACAAGGTAAGAGAATGGCAATAAATAAGTTTCAAGGCAGATATTTGACATATATGTATGGTAATATGCTTCTGAAAATGTACAATTTGTAGGTACCGTAGGTACTTGTATTCACGGGATGTACCCAAAATGAAAAAAATATGTATCAGTAAGTGCTTTTTATCCAAGATTACATTAGATATTAAAGAAATAAATTTTCAACGTTCTTGTTTATTTAATTAATTTTTTTTCGACATCGGAATGCACACAAAGATTGATTATAATTTTGTCATGATTGTGTACGTATATGGAATAATTTTTTAATTCGTAGATCAAAATTATTTGTAAATATTTATATTTGCTAAAGCATTTCCGTTTTTTTTTGTTAAAAATATTTTCCTTTGTAATTCACTTCTAAATACACACTATCTTCAAGTTTTAAATACTTCATTAGCATAAAACCTTCAAAATTATGAATAAAATTTCTTCTTTTAGGAAAGAGTAAAAAAGATCATTGTGAATCTAAACAAAAATCGAAAAAAAATAATAAATAAGGGATACGTTTTCTGTAAATTTTTGTATTCTGTTTGTCACATCAGGGACTAAGGAAATATCAATTTTTTTATTCTGGCAAGGCTTGCATTTAGTTGATTTACTTAATGAACTTTAATTGATGGGATTTGAGTAAGGAGTTTGATCGTTTGAAAATTGAAAAACATATGTCAAATCAAGGTCTATTAATCTACAGATATTTTAAAGATTAAATCTTATTTTGATTATTTACTGTTCCGCTTTTTCATTTCTTTACAAGTTTCATCATTTGGTTACGAACGTTTAATGTGTATTGCTCTAATTCTATTTGAAATATAGGGTCCTCCATCAGCTTAGAATGTTTTAGGTGTATTGCACATAATTTATAGAGCGATCACATTTTTTTGAAAAGGGAGCTCCCCATCGGCTTCAAATATGGTCATTACATTTTCCGTTCAGTCAGTGATGTGTATTGCAAATGTGTTAAATTTACCTTGATCGAATAACTTAATATCTGAAACGGGGGCTCTCCGAAAGCTTAAGATTGCTACGATTACGAATCTTAAAAATCATTGCAAAATTTATGACATTTCAACCTTTCAAATTCGTGTATTTCCAAATTTTTCAAGTGAAACACCTGCAATACACATCTTGCAAAATGTGTATTCTGACGTTGTTTGATATGCCATGTACTTTGCTATATTCGTCTGTTTTCCATTTTCTATTTAAATTCTTTTTGAGAATTCGCCTATTTTCCATTTTCTATTAAAATTCTTGGAGATTTTATATGTATTTGAATTAATTAATATTTTAAGACAGGTAAAACTCGCTATACAAATAACACATGTTTTTCACGTATTTTTTCCCGAAAGTTCGTTTCATTTCTTGTGATCAATTTTTTTTAAATCAAACTTTTTATTAAAACAGTTTTATTTAAAAACTTGTTGATTTTTACACATTAAGTTAGATTAAGAGTAGCTTTCAAATTTCAAACGGTATACAGGTACCTGTGTATAGACAACGAAGAGTATATTCACAGGGAAGGTTGACAACTTGTTTGTTCGGATAGTGACACCTGGCATTAAACGTACCATTTCAGGTTATGTGATTACTCTATGAAATATCAATATTTAATTGTTCTGTGAGATACACTTGCACTGAAGCACGTTTCTCTGGATATTCCTATCAATTTTATAAAAAAGATACACAAAAAATACCAAAGCTCAATTTAAACTTATTAAAATGTGCATGTCGTACAATGAAAAAAAAGAAAAAAAAAACTAGAAAATGTTTCTCTTTTCAATAATTTATCAGTACAAGTAATGTACTGTCTGTGGTACCCGTCTATCCCTTAATGGGGAACCCATCGTAATCAGGGGAGAATTTACTGATTTCTGAAAACGTCTATACTCATTCATTCTTATTGAGTTGCCAGTTAAAATATCCGAACGCAATGCCATAGTTTATAACGTGACCGACAAACGTAATCATAAATGACACATATCAAAAAGGTCTGTTCGATTGTGTCCATACATTTATGAAGTTGTTTTTGTATGGAGGTGCCTAATATATTATCCTGTGAAAAAGAGAAACAATCAATTCCAAAATAATTTATATGCCATAAAAACTTCCACAATCCTTACGAGGTATTTCATCTATGTTCTACTTAGTGCATGATAAAGGATCCCATTTGTCATGTTTCGTGCTCAAAGGTAAAGTTGCGTCGAGAAAGCTATTTCTCGTCGAGTTACGTACTTTTATGGGATATCTCTTATAAGCGGGCTACAAGACAATATGCACGATCTGGGTGTTATCTGTCAATCAAAGGTTCGTCAATCATATGC
This sequence comes from Modiolus philippinarum, assembly GCA_002080025.1. Classification (NCBI taxonomy): domain Eukaryota; kingdom Metazoa; phylum Mollusca; class Bivalvia; order Mytilida; family Modiolidae; genus Modiolus; species Modiolus philippinarum. The sequence continues at coordinate 39,190 of MJUU01024697.1, forward strand.
AATATACACGTCCTGTACAAATTCCCCTATCGATTAAAGGGGGCGTTATTTGTATGTCAATCAAATGCAAAAATTGATTGTAAATTTCCTTTGAGATCATTCAAGTAAAAAAAAATATCTTGCCTCCCCGATTAGCACATTCTATACATTAATGGGAGAAACAGTCAACATCTTGTATAAATCAGAAAAAAGAATGTTTTTGACACACCGAAATAGGACATATATAACAAACAAAAAAGTTATATCTTGGTAAGTTTAGGAAAACATGCAATGTGATAAAAGCCTTGCTTGAATGTCAAAACGTGATCGACATATCGGTATTTTTTTCATTGTTTAATTACCTACAATGCAGTTACGTTTCAATATATTTTTGTAGATTTAATTTAAAATACATTCAACACACATGCAACATAATGACTGCAAAATAATGACTCGGAAACCAAGAAATGATAGTTTATTTGTTTCTTGTTTTTTTTAACTCAGTGTATTTCATATCGGAAGGGCATTGTACAGATAGGTATGTATTAAAAATGTTAATACTGAAAGCTAAAATACACTATTGCTGTTTTATATGTACACACTTCTAAAACAATAAATAAACAAAAAGGTAGATTAAAAGAGACAGGGCAATACATTATAATAATAAAATAACGCATTTACTGCAGCTGTTCTACGTGTTGAAATTAAAATGGGGCATAATTCCTGTGTAAATCTGTAGAGTTTCAGNAAAAAAAAAAAAAAAAAAAAAAAAACAAACAAAAAACAAAAACAAAAAACAAAAACAAAAACAAAAAAACCAAAAAACAATCCCCCCCCCAAAAAAAAGAAGAAGAAAAAAGAACTTGTAGACTTGTAGAGACTGCACATCCTGCATTTAAATGGTGGATCATCACGACACACACAAAAGGGTTAATAAATTGAACCTGTTGGCATTGTTGTTGATTTAAAAAAAACTGGACTTTGTTTCATCCGGTTTTATTTTAACTTATTGCAACCGTATGTTTGCCCTATTTAACACAGCCGGGTGATAATCCCGACATTAAATTTAAAAATTTAAAATTTTCTCATTTAATACAGAATGTGAACAACAAAAGGGATATGGAGTAAATGTACATGGAACAAAATTTTTATAAACACATATTAAAAACATAAAAAAGACAATACTGGTACAAGTAAACAGTGTGCAACCATGAAATCAACAACAACAAAAATGATATTGCAGGTCTTCCTTTTCAAGTACATTGCCGATCCAAGGTGTTCCGGGGTTGGTACCAAGTTTTTCTGGGAAAATTTTTTAAATTTACTGCAGAAAGTAGGAAAAAACTGACAAAGATGGCAGAACAATTTGCTGGAAAGCCTTTTTAAGGGAATCTCACCAAAACTCCCTTTTTCGTGTAGATCCTCTGGTGAAGTATGAATGCCATGGGTGCATGAAACGAATCAAATAACAAAATACCGAAGTTACTGTTAATTTAGTTTCTGCATATGGCAATTTCGACAAATTATGTCTCTTCAGTGCAGATAGAAACTATACAGTTGGAAGACCATTGACTCAAAAGTGTTTAAAACTGATAGAGAACAAATAACCAAATATGATCTAAATGGAAAGCAAAAATAAAAATGATATCTACATAGCACTCGCTTTATGTCTACAAATTTGTAACATACTAATACATTTGGGTGCTGACGCAACATTCCATCCGAGTGCACTCGAAAAGCGTTCCTCAAGTGCACTTCGAATTCACTTACAAGTGATCCCGTGTCAGCCAATAGCTGACGTTTGACCGTTTTTAAGTGCACTCAAAAAGCAGACGCAGTTGAGGGAGTTTTCGCGAAGTGCACTTGAAGTGCACGCCGTTGCTGCTTTACATTATCTAAAGCGATCGGTCGTTTTAAAACACGTGATCTTAGTTGGACCAAGTTCACTTTAAAATTTCGATCTGTAGTTATCTGGGACTAATCAAGGATCTAAACGTCCTTGGGCTAATACAGTTGACGAAATAAAGATTGAGATTTAAAACAGTCGTGATTGTTTACATCATTGAAATAATTTATGAAATAGCACGTCTGTTTCCTAATGACGAAAAATATAACAAACCACTTAAGTACAAAATGCCACGTGAACGCTGTTCATGTATTGCATTTAACGCAAATGGAATGTACAAGAGGAAATGAAAAAAGGGAATAAACTAACACAAATCTACGTTCATATTATTTTTTAGAAAATCAATTATTTTGTCATTTGTAAATATTTAGTTTTAACCGCATTATAAAAACTGAATTTTCAAACATATTTATGTAAAGATTTACAAAAACTATATCGCGACATATAAATAATATTCAAAATGGTACATGTATGATAAAGTAAAACATTTTAAAAAATGAATTATTTTGGTCATTTGTAAAGATTTAGTATTAATCGTAAAATGAAAACCTCACATTTCAAACATATCTATGTAAAGATTTACAAAAAGCTATATCGCGACATATAAAACTTCTTCGAAAGGATATGAAAAAGTAAAATATTTAAAATAAATGAATTATTTTGGTATTTTCTAAAGATTTAGTACAAACTGCAAAGTGAAACCTGACATTTCACCCATATTAATATTAAGCTTTACAAAAAGCTGTATCCCGACATACAAAACTTCTTCAAAGTAGTATGATGAAGTAAAATTAAAAAGAAATGAATTATTTTGGTCATTTGTAAACATTTAGTATAAAGCGCATAATGAAAACCTGACTTTTAAAACATATTTATGCAAAGTTTGCAAAAATTAAGCTATATCATGACATACAACTTATTCGAAATGATATGAAAAAGTAAAATATTTAAAACAAAAATGAATTATTTTGGTCTTTTGTAAAGGTTAAGTATAAACAACATAACATAGACCTGACATTTCAAACATATTTATGTAAAGATGTACAAAATGCTATATCGCGACATATAAGACTTCTTCGAAAGGATATGATAAAGTAAAATATTTTTAAAAATGAATTGTTTTGGTTATTTGTAAAGATTTAGTAAAAACCGCATAATGAAAACCTGACATTTCAAACATATTTATGTAAAGATTTACAAAAATACAACTTCTACAAAAGAATATGAAAAAGTCAATATCTTAAAAAATGAATTATAATGGGTAATTTCAAGACATTTAGTATGAACCTCATAATGAAAACCTGACTTTTCAGACATATTTATGTAAAGATCTACAAAATGCTATATCGCAACATATAAAACTTCTTCGAAATGTTATGATAGAGTAAAATATAAAAAAAAAAATGTATTATTTTGGTCATTTCTACAGATTTAGTATAAACTGCATAATGAAAACCTGACTTTTCAGACATATTCATGAAGATTTACAAAAAGCTATATCGCGACATATAAAACTTCTCCGAAATGGTATGATAAAGTAAAATATTTAAAAAAATGAATTATTTTGGTCATTTGTAAAGATTTAGTAAAAACCGCATAATGGAAACCTGACGTTTCAAACATATTTATGTAAATAATTACAAAAAGCTATATCGAGACATTTAAAACTTCTTCAGAATGATATGATAAAGTAAAATATTAAAAAAGACATATTATTTTGGTCATTTGTAAAGATTTAGTATTATAGTACCAGGAATATTCAACCTGGCAATTTGACTGCAAAAGAATCACTAAGGGATCACAAAAGGATCACGTAAAAAGTTATGATCATTGGTCGCAATCCAGGAATGCGATCAATGACCGCATGATCACAAGTTTTCCGATCATTGATCGCGGGTGTTTTGATCCTTGATCGCAGGTGTTGTGATCATTGATTGCAGGGATTGTGATCATTGATCGCAAGCATTGTGATCAATGATCACAGGAGATACAATTAAAGGATCACAGGCATTGCGATCAAGGAGAACAGGAATTGTGATCAAGGATCACAGGCATTGTGATCAAGGATCACAGCCGTTGCGATCAAGGATCACAGCCGTTGTGATCAAGGATCACAAAGATCGCAAGAGTTGTATTATCAATGGTTGTTTATTAAAAATAGAAATTTCTATTAACGAAATGAAACATATAATATCGTCGTAACTTATATTCATTATATATATATGACAATTAATCGTTAATTTTACGTGTATTATTCATATCAGTAAAACGTTTTGTTGAACAAAAAATCGAAAAGTGTTCTTTCTTATTGTTACCTTTATTAATTATTAATTTTTTTTCATTTTTGGTTTACTTTTTATATTATTCATTTATTCATTTATTTATTATTGTTATTTTTTACTTTTATTATTTCTAAATATAAAGCCTTTTACATCTTAATATTATTTTCAGATAAAAAAATTCTTTGTTTATGCTGTACATATGCCCAGAATAATTTATAAAGAAAATATTTTATATATTATGTACTTTACAGTGTCAGGCTACTGAATGTTTTTACATAAGGTTATCTATCATTTATATGCCATTTACTCCTGTTTTGCAAGAAGTTTATTTGCCAGTGTACAATGAAGAAAAATGCGGTGGAAAAAATCAAATTAATTTAATTTAGTATTTGTTAATTATGAATATCGATGTCCTTATCTGATTGCAGACCAAAGCAAAACAAACTGTATACAATTTACTATGACATAAGCTTTGTTTTAGTGTTAACGCAATGACTTAATTTACAACTGGCTAAACAAGAGCTTTCGCCTAATGGCAACCAGTTATACCCCCGCTCATTGAACCCTGAATCAATATGGCAATGCTAAGTTAAGTATGTGTGGACATAATACAGCACCGAAGTACTGACTACTGGGCTGGTGAATATCCTCGGGGACTAACAGTCCACCAGCAGTGGCATCGACCCAGTGGTTACAAATAACTAAATACCGAAGTTACTGTGAATTTAATTTCTGCATATGCGCATTTCGACAACTTATGTCTCTTCAGTGCAGATAAAGTCTAAACTTTTGGAAGACCATATACTCAAAGATATGTAAAAACTGATAGAGAACAAATACAATATGATCTAAATATAAAGCCAAAATCTGCTAAGGACAGAGCTTTGCACGAGGGAGATACTCCTTAGTTTTCAACAAAATTTACAAAAATTTAGATATTGTAAGGTTCCAAATCTAATCGGCTTTCGGGTCAGCACCGAAGTACTGACTACTGGGCTGGTGAATACCCTCGGGGACTAACAGTCCACCAGCAGTGGCATCGACCCAGTGGTTCCAAATAACTAAATACCGAAGTTACTGTGAATTTAATTTCTGCATA